>JBAMBJ010001482.1:0-77136 GCA_037043495.1 Drosophila recens | reverse complement strand
AGTATTATAGAAGCCAATCAATATAATTAACCCATAAGAAAGTCAAGATTAAGATTAACTAAAGGAACATTACAATTAATTCGAATACCAATTGGACAGCGAACGCAGACACACACAGCAGACACAGAGCAGAGCAGAGACGCAGCAGCGGCGTCGGCAGTTAAGCTAGAACTCTTTGCTGAGCCATTTCCCAGTTAATCAGTCAATCAGTTTATGATTATGGTATATGGTTATCCCCCGCTCCCCAGCAAACTCACCTGGAAGGCCGAATAGCGCCCAGCGCGACGGGGTCGATTGTAACTTGGCAAATATCGGCGTATGGGATCCAGTTCGTTGATGTGCAGCAAGCCCGCAGTCAGCAGCTGGGCTATGATGAAGAACGACTGGCCCCAGAGGAAGAGGGACTGCGAGGGGGCACGCATATAGGAGCCCTCGCCATCGGGTGCATAGTACATGGTGACCACAGGATCACCATTGGCATCGCTGCGCAAGCAACGCCGCAATTCGTTCTGATACTCCTCAATCTGTTCGTTGTTGTTCTTGAAGACACCATCGATAATCATCGCTATGAAGAACAGCGGCCATTCACATTCCAGACCCTCGAACTCCTTCAGCTCGCCCGACTGATAATAGCGCCGTGTCTTGTCCTCCGTTTTGCTGAGGAAACCATCGCGAGTGAAGCGCTTGAAGCCCATTTTACTGCGCAGACGGTTGACCACATTCTGCTTGGTCTGCTCAACCAGACGATCTTCATGCGAGGCAAAGGCCGGGAACGACAGCGTCAACAGGAGAGAGGCATCCACGCCCTGCAAGCGAAAAGGAAGTCATATGTTTCTATATCTTTCTTGTTACTTATTTCGTTGTACGCACCTTTGAGCTGGATTCACGGGGCAGCATTGTCTCGAAGATGCTGCGATTGCGATTGTGCGCATCAATGTCCACGTAGACAACGCTCCAGGAGGCGCCCTTCTCGCCAAACAAGTTGCAGCCGTTGATGGCCTCCAAAGCAGACTTGGCCATGCCTAGAAAACATGACATTGGCAACAATAATAATGAAGCTATTCCAGGCTAGACTTGCCTATGGAGGAGGCATGAATCTCTGGTGTGCCGTTGTTGTACTTGGAGCCACGTTCCCACATGCCAAAGTCGGGTGTGCGATATGCACGCTCCACATAGTAGACCAGATTCTGGACAAAGGCCACCTCATCGTGGGTGTAAATGATTTGCAGTCCAGAGGTGATCATCTGCACCAGGAAAAGCAGATAAAGTGACACCTGTGTAAAAGAAACATGTGTGATTAATCGAATTGGATAAGAACTCATCTCTACTCACGCAGTCAATCTGCAGATGATTGTAGAACTCATCTGGATAGATCTTTTCGCCCGTGTGCAATTGAAATTTGCTGTGCAGTGCATGTGTATTGGATTGACGCTGCTTGAAGAGCTCCACACGGTCTGCTTGCTTCACCCAGCACTCCAGGATGCCGCGCATGCACTTGACCGTGCTCTGGCCGAGCTCATAGGACTTGCCGCGATCATCATCGATGCGTCTGTAGGCCTGATACAAGCTCCAGACGGCGGCAGCACAGTAAACACTGTCACGTACTGAACCCACTATTTGATCGGTGCTCATCACCGGAAACAGGCCGGTGATGGGGCTCTGATAGCGCAGCAGCTGACGCTTGACTAAAATGAGAGCAAGGTGAGGGGATAAACAAACAAGATTATCTGATAAGATTAAGATAAGATTTTGAATGATTTTGGCTTTAATCTGTTCACTTAAAAGTGTAAGGTATTTGAGTAAATAAATTAGAACTACTAAAAAGGCTACAGTCTAGGGAATCCCCTGTGTTATTAAAAATAATACAAATATTATTAAAAATTAAACAAATATTATTAATAATAAAATTTTAAATGGTAAAACTTCTAGGACGGGTTTCGAGCTCAGGAGCCTCAATTTCTATTTACAACAATTCTTTTACAATTCAATCTCTTTTTTTCCGACAAACCCGGTAGACCACTTGCTTTTCAAGTACAGGGTCTAAAAACGAGATTAGCAAGTGTCATGTGCCCCCAGCCGAGCACATGTTGCGGCTTGTTGACAAATGCAAATAAACAAACGCCAAATGAGAAGCTTTTGTTTGCCACAGAGAGCGCAAGAATGCGATAGAAAGAGAGAGAGTAATAGGAAGAACGAGAGTAACAGAGAGAAAGAGTTCAATCAAGCAAAACAACTGCCGATATTTTGCGACTGCTTATAAATAGAAATGCGACACGAAACAGGGTGGGTCAGGGAGGGAGGTAGGGGTGGTACGCAGCATCAATTGATGCTGCTTAATTGGCTGCCCTACACAGTTGCCGCCAAGGTTATATAAAAGATTGCACAGTCCGTATTGCAACATACCAATGCCATAGTAAATGTCCAGCTGCTTTACGGTATCCTCGTAGTTGATTGTCTTGAGAAACTGATCCAGGTTGATGTCTTCCAGGCTATTGTGCCGCCCACTTGTCGATATGCCACTGTCTGTGGTTCCTCCACCCGCAGCGCTTCCGCCTGGCGTCGTCACTAAGAGGCCGAGTCTGTGGATTGAAAATGTTGATGACATTTTTAGTTACACTGTTGAAATGATTGCATTTGTGTGGATTACGCACGATTTCGGCACATTACGCATTTTAGTTGGTGTCTATGGAACGCGTTGTGTTTTGTTTTAATTACCAGCAATTATTGGAAAATGTATACGCAAAATGAAAAATATACCCTTCAAGAGTCAAACGCAAAGTGCAATGAGAACGACCAGCTGTGTCGTTATGTTCTAAAAAAGTTCAAATGAACGGTTCAATTAGATGAACGAATGTACTTATTCGGTAAATCATGATCTAAATCGTTCATTTCGCAGTTGGTCAATTTCAAATTTCTAGGCATACGTATTTTGACACGATTTAAAGTTCGAACTTACTTCATGCATCAATGGAAAGGTCATTCGAATTTCTTTTGATATGATATACAACTTTCCTTAACCCATTAGGTACCCATTGAAATTTTCGAATTTTTGTTAACGTGTACTTTTTCAACTTTTTTCCTCGATTTTAAAAAAAATGTTTTAATGCAAAAAGTGGCATTAAGCAATTCTAATTAGAAACTGAAAACATTTTTTAAAATATCTCTTCGCTAGTATTTTGTTTAATACAGTCGAACTTCCCTAACTCGAACTTCCCTAACTCGAAGTCTCTCTAACTCGAACAAAATCGAGTGGCAATACTAGGCAAATTTCATACAATTCTACTTCCCTAACTCGAAGTCTCCCTAACTCGAACTTTTTCGTGGATAATGGTGATTCGAGTTAGGGAAGTTCGACTGTATTTTGAAAATGGCAAAAAGGGCACTATTTCCTCATCTTCATACACTACGCGAAAGGTGTCATACAGCAAACCAATTTTAAAATAAAATTCATTATTTTAGACAATTTTGCATTTAGTTGGTTCTCTGAATTTGTTAAGTACAAATTTGTAAATAATTTAATAATTTAAATCAGGGGTGCTCAGCTTTTGCTCATTCATATTCATTACAAAAACAAATGAGGCCGAAAATCAATGAAATGAGCAAAAGCTGAGCACGCCTGATTTAAATAATGAACAACAACCTGCTGCGCAACCTTGTAAACTTGTTGCTCCTTGCGCTGTAGAGTCACCCTGTTGCTTGGCGTACCAATCAGCTGTTAAAAACAGCTGCTCGTTCTAAGCAGGTTTTCTTTTTGCATGTGAATGTCGCACCTTTTGACGAACGACAGGCAGCTGCTGTCGGTGTCGCTGTCGCTGACGCTGAATTAACTAAATCATAATCATCATCTATCAGCGAGCAAGTGAGATCATCGACCAAGCAAAAGCAAAAGCCACTGCCATACTTGGCCGTGAAAATGCAGCGCTGAAAATGTAAGCCGCACCATTTGTGAGTCAACGAAGTACTTAAAAAACAAACAAACAGACTTAATCTTTCAACGATGCTGCAACTGTTAATACTCAAGGCGCTGCTTGTGCTGCCGCTGATCTCGCGCTCAAGTCCGAGTCTTGCCGCAACAAAGCCGACGCTGACGTTGCCCAATCTGCCGTCCGATCACCTCGAACGCTACCTCAACACATTTCCCAATCTCAAGCAACAGCTGCCCGCGAATGCCACGAATCTCGCGCGCACGGAATCGCGCGCCTGTTGGGGCCACGAGCACGACTGCAGTGCCGAGGCGCGCTTCCAGACGCCCCATTGTCCGGGCGATGACACCGGCTACGTGCCGAGCAAGCAGGAGCAGGTGGAGACCTTCTATTACCAGGCGGACTTTGGCTACATCCAGCAGCAGCTGTCGGAGCTGACGCCCCAATGCGTGCCCAAGTACGTCTCGGACTCGTCCCTGGAGTGCACGCGCTATCTGCGCTTCTGTCGTGGTCGCAATTTGCTCCTCGATCTGCGGGATGTGGCCAAGCGCAAGGAGCGCATTCGCTACCACATGGACGTGCTGAGTCCTGGCCAGATTCTGGGCCATTGCGAACTCAATCGAACGCGTCTCAATGCCGAAATGGATCACATTGGGTCGGCACTGCAATCCTGGGGCCCGGAGCTGCGCAACTTCGATGTCCTGCCGCATCCCGTGCTGGAGAGCGGCGCCTGCGACCTGTTCGTCAATGCACCCACGTTCATCATGAAGATCGACGCCACCTACAATATGTATCATCACTTCTGTGACTTTTTCAATCTGTACGCCTCGCTGTTTGTCAATCAATCGCATCCGGCTGCCTTCAACACGGAGGTGCAGATCCTGATATGGGAGACATATCCATACGATTCGCCCTTCCGCGACACATTCAAGGCCTTCAGCCAGCGTCCCGTGTGGACACTGAGCGATGTCCAGGGCAAGCGCGTCTGTTTCCGCAATGTTGTGCTCCCGCTGCTGCCGCGCATGATCTTTGGCCTCTTTTACAACACTCCCATTGTAAGTGGATGCCTGTCAGTTGTCCATAGTGGATCCTAACTCCCTTGCTACCTTTGCAGATCCAGGGCTGTTCCAACAGTGGTTTATTCCGCGCCTTCTCCGAGTTTATTCTCCATCGCCTGCAGATTCCCTACAATCCTCCGCTGGCACAACGCAAGCTCCGGATCACGTTCCTGTCGCGCCGCACAAGGTACAGGCAGGTGCTGAACGAGGATACCCTGCTCTACGAGCTGGAATCCAACGAGGATTACGTGGTGCAACGTGTCTCCTATGAACGGTAATAATATTAATACTATACCTGCTAAATTTCGGTTAAATTAAATTATTTTTGGAAATAGTCGTAGTGACTAGTGGAAAAATTTGTGATTAAAGATTACGATTACAAAAATTCAGAAATAATTATTCGAACAATTAACAACTAACAATTATTCGAAAATAATCAGAAAAAGTTAAAAAAAACTTTTAAGTTGTCGGGTTATTGTTAATTTTTTTTTATTTTTTCTGACTATTTTAGTTTTTTTTTTTTTAGATTACTTTTGACTATATAGTGAAAATCAAATTATTTTGAACAAAACAGTTGAACACAAAAAAATTTTATTTTTATTTTTTAACAATAAACTTTTTTTGGATTTGCTTTTATTAAAACAAGGGATGTTTCCTTCAAAATTCCATAATTAAGCACAATATCTTCTTAGTTGTTATTTTCTTGCAAATAACTGAAGACCTGATGGCAAAATAATTTCTTTTTTTTACTAAATAGTCAAAAATAATCTAATCTAGAAATAATAAAAACAAAAATATCAAAAAAAATTCGAGTACTTAAAAAGATTATTTTTGATTTTTTTTGGTTTTTTTCTAATTATTTTCAAATAGTTGTAATAATTTTATATTATTTCTGATTTTTTGTAATGGTAATCATTAAATAATTGGACAAAACCAAAAATAATCGTAATTTAATCATTAATTCGACTTTTAAACAATAATAATCTAATTACTAATGACTATGATTAATACTCTCCAACTTGATTACCATTCATCATTTGATTTAAACCTATCTATTACAGCCTTTCCTTCACCGACCAATTGGCCATCACACGCAATAGCGACATCCTAATTGGCATGCATGGCGCTGGTTTGACGCACTTGCTCTTCCTGCCCAATTGGGCGTGCATCTTTGAGCTGTACAACTGCGGGGATCCCAATTGCTACAAGGATTTAGCGCGTCTGCGTGGCGTGCACTATGTGACCTGGGAGCAACCCGATTTGGTCTCTCCAGAGGATGAGGGACATCATCCCGAGGGAGGCGCCCACGCCAAGTTCACAAATTATCACTTTGAACCCAATGAGTTTAGACGGCTGGTGGCCAAAGCGGCTGAACAAGTGCGTTCGCACAAGGATTTTCCGCAGACCATGACACAGCACGATGAGCTTTAGTTTAGTTTTAGCGCTTTGTGATTTCAAATACCCAATGCATTTATTTAAGCACATAGATTTATTCAAAAATAAACCGACAGTTTCGAATGTAGTATATCGTTATCGATAACATGCTGGAAATGCCGTCCCAATGTGGCAGCGCTGGCAGTACAGCTGTTCTTGTGAACGCGGTGGCAACGCTGACCAAACAGCTGCGTTTGTTTACCTCACACAGAGTGCAACGGGAATTGCCGCAACAATTGGAATTTCCTTCGCATAACGAATTTTAAGCATCAGGAGCATGAGCTGGCCGGGATTAGATATTGGTTCCGCTGCTGGCAAGGGCTACTACTACGATGCCTACAATGCATCGGATAAATGTGTGCTTTCCGCGCCGCTTCACATATTCCAAAGCTATTTGGCAAACGTTGGCTGGACGCCAGTTGTGGACATGGACCTGGTTGAGGTGGTGATATATCGCACAGACAAAAAGTCCTGGCAGAGTCTGCAAAGCAGTGTGCGTAGCTTCCTTATGGTAATGCCCATCTTGTTGGGCTTCACATTGTCGCAGCTGCTCTGCCAACATTTGTCGCTGCACTCGACGCGACGCTTCTTCATGGAATTCCTGCTGATTGCCGTGCCCACTGTGTGTAACATGCGGTTGGCCAACGAGTACAATGGTCTCTACACTGCATTTGCTGCTGCGTACATTGTCTTCCTGCTGTGGCGCTTAGGTGTTTGGGCCAGATCTCCAGTTGAGTCAACGGATTACATCTACAAAGTGGGACCTCGTCCCATTGTCTTTACATTGATCCGTGCCACAGCCTATGTGGGCACTGGTGCCGCCATCCTGGCCATTGACTTTAAGGACTTTTTAGTGAACAATGGCAAAAGCCGAGATTTCGGTGCTACCATTATGGATGTGGGCATTGGATTGTTTGTGGTCACCATGGGATTAGTCTCGCAACGTGCACGGCATTTAAATGATGTCAAAAGGTTACCCAAAGTTGTATTACCTTTGCTGGTGCTTGGCTTGATCCGTACTGTTGTCATCACCATGATCAATTATCATCAGGATGAGCGGGAATACGGCAAGCATTTGAATGCCTTCTTCACGCTGGGCTTAACCAAGCTCTTGGGCACTCTTTGCTCTTTGTTAGCTCCATCCGATGAGGAACTGCTGCCACTAAGTCTAGGTGAGATTGGGTGATTAAATAGTAATTTTTAATCATTGTTTGTATTATTATTAACAGGAATTCTAGGTCTGCACGAGCTGATCTTACAGCTGGGAGTCTCGGAGTATGTCATGTTAACGGCGGATCGCAAAGGCTTCTTCGACTCCAATCGGGAGGGTCTTAGTGCTCTGCCTGGTTGCATAGCCCTCTATTTGCTCAGCATTTACTTGGCTAAATGGTACACGTCCAGGGATCTTTTGAACTACCCACAGCTCTGTGCCAAGCTGCGTCACTTGCTGATCTACTCCATCACAGGCTGGACACTGGTCTCTATCTGTGCGTTCACTTGTGGCATAGCGCGAGTTACCTTCAACACGGGCTATGTCGTCTGGTTGCTCAGCATCTGTGTGACTTTGATGCTTCTCTATGCATTCCTCTTTGAGTTCGCTTTGGTGTCTGCCAGGCAAAATACCATCTTGATTCCAGATTCCATCAAGTCTCCAGCTCAAGTTGCTCAGAGTAAGTCCACCGATTTGCCCGCCTTTGTGGAGTCTCTTAATATGAATGGTTTGACCCATTTTATGATCTCAAACTTTCTGACGGGCTTTGTCAATATGACGCTCGAGCCTAAAAATCGCAGCTCTTCAGAAAGCATAATCATTTTGACGGTTTATTTGCTGTCTACTGCAGGTGTTGTCTATGTTTTGTTTCGGAAGAGGATTCGTATTGCTTAAAATTCGTTGTGATTATTGCAATTTTTTAATAGGTGTCGCTTTTTTAATGTTTTTTAAGTCTAAAGTTGTGCTTACTAATTAAGAACTTGAAAGAAAACCATGAACTGAGTATTTTGTGAAATATTTAGATTTATTATTGTATTGAACTGTGTTTAAAATTCTCCACCTTTGACTTTGGTTTTTAAAAGATAAATATTTTCAAGCTGAGAACGGTTATAGCCGTAGTTTTTTGTAGATATGTAAATATATTACAAGCCATTCCAGCTTTGTACATAATTTTTCCAATCCAGAGTATTTAACTAAAACATAGAACTAATCTTATAAGCTTAAATAAATAATAATTAAAGTGAAAAAAGCTGTTTTAAAATTTCAGATTCTTATAAAAATATTTTACATACAAGAAATAAAAAGAGGATCCTTTATTCGAACAGGACACACAAAAATTTGGCACAGTTTAAAAAACCATCTAAAATACCAGTTAGGATAAATGTAAATGCTATTCCGCAAAATTTGTTGAGACTGTTTCGAAAGGCATCACGTGGCCATTGGGCAGAACGAGAAAGACAATGACTGGCTGTTGCTTGGGTCCGGACTTCTTCCAGGGTTTCTTCTCTGTACTGGAGTTTTGGTACACCTCGTATACCTTGATGCCGTTCTCCGCGTGCACCAAACGTGTCCAAACTAAACGCTGATCCTTGTCCAGGGAGTTGGCAGTTAGCTTATATTTGAGCCTGCGACACGCCAGGGAGCAGGTGGACAGGGATTGCTTCATGCGAGTCGAGATCGAGGGTCCGCCAGATGCCAAGCGGCTGTCCACCACGGGATGGGCAAAGTCGACACGTGGTGTGCGCGGACGAGGAACGCATGCGGGCGTTGTCACCCTGCGTGGACTTGACTTGCATGTCTGGCTAGAAGTCATTGGAACAGCAAAGTCCTTGACGCTGCTCTTTGACTTGGCTGTCGTAAATTTGCTGATGCTGCTGTTGCTGCTGCACCTGGAGACGTCGATTTTGCCCATGAGACTGCAGGTCGAGGTGCTGCAGGTAACTGTACTAGGCGCCGCAGCGACTGGCGCTGGAGGAGCACACTCCTTGGCCTGGACTGTGGTTTTTGGCAAACGGCTCAACTCCAGTTGATGCAGAATTTTGGTTGCACCCAAATAGTATAAAAAGCGATCGAGGGCCAGCATAATGACCTCATCCGGATACGGACCCACAGCATAACACAGCAGGCATCCATCCTCTGGCTGGCTGCAAGAAGGGGCGACGGCGTGTGGCATGCCACAAGCACAGCTGCCACTGCCTCCAGTCTGGCGGAGTTGACAGCTCATTGAGGGGATGTCTTCGCTGCTGTCTTCTCGGTGCTTGTAATTGTAGATCTTGTTGAATTTTATACGTTCGGAAGAACTTGCCTGGAAACTATGAATGTCACAATAAAATTTGTTGACTTGAGCTGCTTTGCTGGAGCAAAACGAATAAGAGAGCTTTGACAGAGTGTGCCCGACTAGGGGGTACCCTTCGACTAAGGTTTAGATACACGATGCATTAACATTAACACAATAATGATCTCTTCTTCCTCCTTAGGTACGATGATTTTGTTAATTGTTTCTTAAATTAATCAATTGTAATGAAATTTTAAAGACAGATGCGGAATGGAAAGACTTCAAATAGCTCTTGTAATTCGTTTTTTCATGAGTCTACATACAAAATTTGGTTCTTTTAGCTCTTGTTATTTCTAAAAATATTCATGTTATTATATTTGTTCATTCGGTCAGACAGACAAACAGACGGATATATTTTTTGTTTTGTTCCGATGATACTGTAAATTGTTTCTTGAAATAATTTGCATGAATTATTCGATCGACAGAGTTGGAATTGATTATACTAACAGGCGAAAACTAAAGAAGCTAGTCTTCAAATTGCTCTTGTACTTCGTTTTTCCATGAGTCTACATATAAAATTTGGTACTTCTAGCTCTTGCCATCTCTGAAATATTTATGTATTTATATTCGTTTATTCCATCACACAGAAAACCAGACTTCTATTTAGATTCTCTTCTCGATGTTTCTCTTTCCACCTGTTACATACATTCGCACAAACTTATTATACCCTCTTCACAGGGTATAAAAATAAAGAGAGAGCCGCAAAAAAATAATGGGGGGCACCAATAATGTCCAGTTAAGCACACTTGGACTCCCCGCTGGCAGATGTCAAAGGTGCGATATCCGGCTTAACGCTCGACGTCTTGACTCGAAACGCGAAGGCGTCACAAAAGATAAGATTTCTATTAAGGAAATGACAGAAATTGCTCGCTTTGTGTCCAAAGGTCCTTGTGTGGAGTCTGTGCGAGGATATTTAATTTAATGGCCCAAACAAAGCGCCAGCCAAGGAGCTGATGAGCGCCCCGGAATAGGGATTGGGATTGCGATTGAGAATGAAGCGCAAATGACCAGCAGAAAAATGCCTTGGAAAGGCCATTCAAATCGAGTCTAACCATTTTGCTTTTAAACACACACTCTGAATAAGGAAAGTGTATCAAAGTCTCATTCTTGATGGCAATTTTTTCTGAGCTTTGTTCGCTCAATGTAATTACAGCAACAGTTTCCGCTGTCGAGGCGACTCCTGCTCGTCCTGATGCGCATTTAATGTCATATCCTGGCGCAGGACGACGCTCAATGTTATCTGATTATCTGATCTGGGAGCGCAAATGCAATTTCCTGCAATCGCAACCCTTTTAGCTTGACAATTTACTCTAATATATTGAGTTAATAGTTTCATATTCAACAGAAAGGGGCAGAGGGGGAGAGTGGCAGAGGGGGCGTGGCTGCACATGAAGGGTGGCTAGAGCTGAGCCCACCTGTTCGCATTGGGGGTGACTTCCTTGTTGTCTTTGATGACAGATTATTTTCATTAGCAAAACGACGGCAATGTACAGTGGGAGCTTTTGACATTTTCCCGTAAACAAATAAAAAAAATATATAAAATCAAATAAAAAAAAAACAAAAAAAATTACACTAAGAAAAAATAAATAGAATTTTTTACAATTTAATTGGAAACTTTTGCTTTATTGCAAATTTTACTTTTATTTGCAATCTTATAAAAAGGTTAACTTTAAGAAGCACTATCACAAATAAATTTAGTGCGATTTTTTTCAGACTTTTTCATCATTCTAAAATTCTCTACCGAACTTATCGAAAAACATAGATTTCTGTCCTTTTATTCAGCCTAAAGACCCATAGTGCCACAACGATGTCCATTTGGCCATCACGTGCCGAACAACAACAGCCAAAAAAAGGCAAGTAAAAATTATGAATGTTAATTATTACGCATTTTGTATGTTTGTCAAACATGACAAAGAACATAAGCTGGAGCTGGAGAAGGATACGGACACGGATATGGGAGCCAACTGATTGATGTGACCAACAACAATCAGTCGAATAATTCGTTTGCCAGTTGCCAATTTGCTGACTTTGTAGTATGTTCCTGCTGCAAATCGGATTTCATTCAGATTGCTTTTGCGTTGCTCCTATAAAAAAAATAAAATCAGAGAAAATGAGAAAAAATATGAATGTGTGAGTGTGTGTGTATGTGTGTTGTATGCATATGCATGAGTTTGAGTGCTTGTGTGAGTGCGTGGGAGTCTCAATCACTGTGAAGAGGCTTAGTACGCACCCAAGGGAAATCGCTTAAGCCGTTCATAATGAGTATTATGACTGACTGTCTACATGCATGGGTTCCCTTGGTTTGGGTTCAGTTTTCGTTTTCCTTCTGTTTGGACCAGAAATCTTTGCTTTGCCCGTCAACCAAATGCCACGCAAATTTTCCAAACAAAAATTATAGCATATTTTTTGGAGCAGGCATTAAATGGTCCACTGATAGAGATTCATGTATTGTTCTGATTCCTTCCTTTCAAATTTGTTATAAATATGCACTGGAAATTTTTTTTTATTATTGCAGTTTTAAAGGGTAGAAAAGTCATAAGCATATGAAAATCACAGTTGGGGAATTGTTTTACTTCTCAGCAACTCTCTCAACTTTTGTTAATTTTTATACTTGAAATATTTTTTATTCTTAAAAATAGATTTTATTTTTACGAAACTCAAATTATGAAACATATTTTATTAATTCGCTTTTCGAATTCATTGTTAGATGAATGTTAAAATTGAAATGTTAACGGTCAAGTTGCTAAGAATATTTATGACTGATGTGATAGTTTGACGGGAATACAAAATTTGATTTAGAATAATTTCAAGTCAGATATCTTTCTTCAGTCATTCATATATCTTTCTAGTTACAGAGCTCATCAAACATCTCAACCAAACTTCTCAAACAGCCCTCGCTTTGATTATTCAACTTGTTTTCCCGACAACAGCTTAATGCCACGACTAACATAACTCATGAAACATTTGCAAACAAAATGCTTATCGAACGCAATTTTTATCGCAGCTTAAGTTCCATGGCAGCACGAATGAAGCACCACAAGATAACAACAACAACAAGAGCAATAATTGATTCCAACAACAACAACTAAACAGTCTGCAATTTGTAGGTACAATGGCATATTCAAGAATGCTTTCGATCGATGCTTTTAGCCAGAAATTGCGCAATTTTCATGCAATCAATGGGAAGCCAAAGGAAATAAAAAAGTGTTGAGCGAATGCCAAACGGAAGGAAGAAAGGTTGTCAGTGAAAATGCAGTCAGAGAAGAAAGGAAGCAGCAGCAGCAGCAGGACGTGAACAGAACATGGAGGCAGCTCCAGTTGCCATGCGAACGAGTCTCAATTGCGTCGCTGTTAAATCGTGTGGAAGCTGATATGATTATGCGTGCCCATAGCTACCAAACTCGCAGTTATGGGGCATGCAACGTGCGGCAAGTGCAATTAGTCTGCTATTCGCATGCTCTGCCTCCCATGATGACCACTTTAAAGCTACCTAACAACAATCGACAACAATCGCATTATGCGATTGAAAAACCTAAGTATTCTACTTAAGAAACTGGGGTACGAATCTTTAACCCAAACTCACAAAACATTAAGAAGATTAATTTGGAAAATCTGTTGTTGTTGTTTGCCCGTTCCTCTTTAGCCAAAATCTCAGATAACGTTATGCATCATTGTGTCAAGGAATTGACAAATGTTTGCTAAAAGGGAGAGTGAACAAAAAAATGTTGTTACAATTTCAGATTTCTTGAGTTTGAAATGCGAAACCCTCTGAATCGATTCGACAAACTCCGAGCTCGAAACACTCAAAAGCAATCATTAAATCAGTGTGTGTGTGTATTGCTACAATTTTTACAACAAAACAAATGTAAGAAGTTTGATAAACTCAAAAAAAAAACATTGCGAAAAAGAAAGCAGAGAAAAAAATGAATTCGCAATATAAAATGTGAGACAGGACGTTGCCCTTTCCCATCAAACTCACACAGAGACTTACACACACACGCAAACACATTCACACACACATGCATACACATACACACGTATTCACAGCTAACCCTCCTGTGGGCCTTCCCCGCCCGCTAACGCATTTAATAAAGCCCAAATGGAATGACTCGCCTCGTCTCGTTTTTTTGTTGTGCCTTTGCCACAGCAAAGTCAGCAGCGTAACCGCAACACGTTAACGGTTTCGGTTTCACTCTGTGATTTACAACAAAAAACAGCAGAGCGAACCGCCCTCATAGGGCTGGCACTGGGGAGCTAAGCGTTACCAAACTGGATACCCTGTGCGCTCATGTGTGAAAAGGTACTTTGGTTCCATGCAGTCGATGCGAGACTTTTGCGATGTGAGACATTTCCCAGGACATTTTCTGTTGCGGCTGCCGCTGTTGCATTTAAAGATGCTCCGCTGTATGCAATATAAATAATTTAGAAATATTTGATGGAATAAAAGATACCCTGTAGATAACCTTTTTAGCTGACTTTCTCTGCACTTGCAATTGAATTAAAGTTTACAATAGATTGACATTTAGAGAATGTATTAATGAAAAATTATAGACTCCGAGATACCCTGTAAACACATTTCAAGCGGTGTTTCTTCTTTTTTCTCTGCTGAAGTTACATTTGTTGATTTGTTAGAGTACGCAACTCACTTAGAGTGTTCTTTATTATAAATCATTGACTAAGACATACCCTGTAGTGTCACCAGTATATAATGGAAAGCTGAGCAGATTATGCTTTATTATAAATGCCAGACTTAATGATACCGTGTAGAGGCATTTCAAACTAATTTGCTCAGCGCTCCGTATTAGAAAGCTGTCTATATTTTATTATATCATAAAATAGAAAACTTCAAGCTACTTTCCTCTAGTCGCTAATCAGCTGAACATAAAATAACTTTTGGCCAACTTCACTATAAATCTGCAGGTACAGCCATTAACTTTAATCTCTGGACTCATTTCCATTTCATTAAATTCATTTAGAGAAAAAGACGAATAAAGTTTTCCACGTGCCGTCAACCAGATAAGGGGACGTTGTCTCAGCAACGTCGCTCAAACCACCCCACCCCATTCCAGGCACTGGGTATGATTCAAGTGTTATCAGGCGGACAGCATCATGCATATATTAAGAGTAAATTGGCTTTGGTATTTGCCAACAGCTAATAGAAATGTCTGCAAGTTAATTTAGCGTCATGAAGTCGCCCAATATTGCCAAGCAAAAGGGAAAAAAAGAAAAAAATTGGTATCCATAGCGATGAATCTTTGAAGTGGTCGAGAGTTTCCAAGGTGTTTCTATTTGATTAATCAATGAAATACATATGTATGTATGGCTAGCTCGATAAGTCGATACCCTATAGGGGTGCTGCAATTTGTGGGTCGGAAAGAAGAGTTGATAAAAAATATCACAACCGATGAAAGGAACCTGTTAATTTATATTCTTAGGACAGAAAGAATATTTTTATGAAACTTAAAAGTGAAAGGAATTCTCCTTCCTAGACAAACTGTCGTGGGTTTTAATATTTTATTGTGTTTGTGTGTTTTTAAGACCCTTTAAAAAAATGAAAATTTTACAAACGTCGTTTAGTATTAATTCCCATAGTTTTCCTAAAACTTGACTGCCTTGAATAGTATGAGAAGTCAGAGTCACGAGCTTGTCGCTCAAATTCATCAATGCGAGACTCCAATTCGACGACGGTTCTCCTTAATTTCTTGACCCTTTCCCGTTTGACCTCAATGTGTTCCACGGTCTTATCGAAATCGTCCAGAAGCGCGGGCTTAAATAGCAGTCCACACTTCTCGTGCAGCTCGGCCTTCTGGATATTTAAGCTGGAATGCTGGATCTTGAGTTTCAGAAGCTTGGCTCGCAGCTGCGCCTGTTTTTGTAACTTTTCGTCCAGCTCAATTCTTTTGTTGCACAAAGTGGCCGAGTTCATGCTGGTTTTTTCCCGAATGAAGGCCAACTGATGCATGTGTTTAGTGCAGCGATCACGCATGCGATTCAAGTCATGATTGCGTTCTGAGTGAGACATTTAAATATATATAAAATAGATAAATATTTTAGATATTATCGGGGATTAAAACCCTAACCGAAACCGTAACCTATAACCGGTAAAAACCGATTGAAATTTAAAACGGTAACTGAAGACGTAACCGAATAAAAAAATTTTAATTTGACCTAAACCTTAAAATCGAAACTCTGTAAACCAAAATAACGGTTTAGTAACCGTTAAATTTATAAGGGTTAATTTTGGTTTTCATACATCAAATTAAAATTGTCTTTCATTTTTATTTTGACTTTTGATTTAAATTTTTTTATGTTTCATTTTGAATTCTGTTATTTATGATCGAATTTTCATAGCACTGAATAAGCGCAAATAAAATAAATTTGTTAAATTAAATATTAAAATTGTTAAAATGTAACTAAACATCATCAAACTGATGAATATTTGAAATAAATGTGTGATTGAAACATTAAGAAACTAATTCCATTTTAATCATAATCATATTAAGCGAAAGGAAATTTTATTTTGTGAACCGAAACCATGCCGGTATTTTAAAACCGAAACATACAAATACCGGTTCACCGTTACGAAACCTTTATTCAAAGATTTTGCGAAACCGATAACCGTAAACCTAAATGCAAACAACCCAAACCGTAACTGATACCCATATTCGTTTCGGTTTTAATCCCTGGATATTATTACTAGCTTACCTTCAAGCTTTGTCCCTAGAGCTGTAACCTCGCGTTGCGTCACCAGAAACTGATCCATGGTCAAGTCTTCTGTGATTTGATCAAAGTTGCGCTTACGCTAAGGAATTATAACTTGTCAAATATAAAGAATCAATAAGGACAAGGGTAAAGGACTCACCTCGAGCAGACTGCCCAGGGTATGTTGTCTGGTAATGAGCCAGAGGCGACTGTCGCTGACTTCATTCCGCATCTTTTGCATGCGCCTCAAATCGTTCTCCACAATGCGTGGCAAGAACTCGGCATCCTTTCGCAGCAGGACCTCCCGCATGCAGGTCTCCAGGGCGTGGACCGATACATGTGCCATGTTATGAACATAATCCAGATCCATTTTAACACTCGCCAAAAGCTCACTGTTGATTTTCTTGGTCTCATTGATTTTTTGCTTCAAATGATCCAACAGTTGGATTGCATCCATATAGCGATGATACTCGACCAGCTCCACTTTGGGTGCCAGGACGTCAAAGCAACGCAGTTGGCCAACACGACGATAATAATCATACATTTTGTTATTCACATCGGTATTGAAGAACTTGGCAGCCAAGTATTGGCCATAGAGTTTTTGCAATTGCATGTAGAGCTTGGGTTTGTCCAGCTTGCCACGCAGCTCCTTGATGGGATCAACGTATTCGGCCGTGTCGACGGTTTCATCGATCATCTTGGCCAGAAAGGTGAACACGACCTGACGAACTTCTTTAGCGGCCTTTTCCGCCTCCATGGCGGTGGTTGATTCAGCCCGGATGTGTGTGGTCGATTGACCGATGTCGAGGAACATTTCCAGAGCCGTATCGGCATCCTCGACTTTCGGTGCTATCGGAATATAGTCATCCTCTTCGAAGGGCCATTCAAATTCGATTGATGATGATGATTCCTCTTCTTCCTCTTCTTCAACTTCTTCTTTAGCCGGTTCTTCCTCCTTCTTCGATGTCTCGGATTCCGTTTCCCCAGTCAGTGGATTTACAAATTTCCCTTTGTCCAATTGTTCGGCATCTATAATTGTCTCAATTGTGTGACGAAGGCTGGCCAATTGTTCGTCACTGGACTCGGAGCTGATATCCGACAAGTTGGGCAACATGAAGTATTCCAAAAAGTCAGCCTTAAACGAGACTCCCTGTGGTCCTCTGGTGTAATGGGATTCGCTTTCGGATGATGACACTGCAGTTCTAATATCTTCCGTTTCGGATGCTGCCAACGAACCTTTCAAGTTTTCCAAACTTTCCTGTAAGGATATTAGCGAAGATTCCTTTTCCCTTGCGATTTGTCTGTCCACCTCGCCTTCTTCCTCACCTAAGAGCTCTTTTGATTTTGACTCCATTTCCTCTGGCTCTGGTTCAGTCTCTGCAGCTGGAGTTTTGTAGTGTCTATCCAACATCGCACGTGCCAACTTCATTTCTTCGCGTTTCTTCTTCTTTTTCGCACGCAATTTGGCCTTCAAAGCCTCTGGCGACATCTCCGACTCGTCACCTTCTTCGGTGTTTCCTTCCTCGGTAGCCTTACCATCTTCTTCTCCTCCCTCACCTCCCTCATTCTCACTGAATCCTTTGCTGCTGATTTCCAAATGCTCTGATTCTATTCCATGTTTTCCAGAAGTATTAAATTGATCTCCTTCTGTGGTCTTTGCATCGATCGAAGTCTCACCTGCATTTTCATCCATTTTCTTGTTATGTTTCGGCGGTTTTCACTTAGAAATTCTCTATTGTGAAAAGTTATAAAGATATAAAATGTAAAGTATAATTTGTAAAATGTGTTTTCTGTTTAGCTCTGCTTTATTTTTGTTCTGTCAGCTTCGAGTTTGAAGAGTAGAACACTGGCAAAGCTGGTTGTGTGTAAGGTCTGAGCATATTTTCCAATGTCTATAGTTATTATAATATCAATGATATAGTTGTTAACTATTCATACATATTTTCTATTCATAAAAAAGCAGGGACTGCAAATAATAGTTGAGTCTAAAAATTTTTAAAAAATAAAATATATTAGCTGGTTTTTAAAAAAAAAATTTGAAATGAAAGTTAGAGCTAAATTTTTGTATTATATAAAAATTGAAAAAAAAAAATTGTTGCTTTTTTATCATTTAAATTAATTTTAATATTTGCAAATAATTTAAAAATTAAAAATTGCTAGTAAAAGTTTTTCCTGTTTTCGAATTTGTCGATAAAAAATAACACATGTCTATTTTTTCCACTATTCTAAACTTTTATTTGCAGTCCCTGCTAAAAAGATTATAAAGAATTATTTAAATAGCTTGACAATTGGTAAATTTATTTAATACCTAGAAAGAACTGCTATAAAATAGTTTTTCTGTAAATTTATCTTCCCATCGTCGGCTGATACGCATACCTTATTGTACTATATAATAGCCTGTCCTATTTCTACGCTGATTAATTATATAAATTACTTAGTTTAAGCATTTTTCTCAATATGTCTCTTAGTCCTTGACCTTTTGCGAATAAAATTCTCTCATTTCTCTCAATAAAAGTTGACAGCCTGCCAAAGAACTGGGCATACGAGTATTCTACATTGAACCATGTCCTTTTTATATGCCGAACGTGATGGCGCCGCAAACTATGCAACAAAATTGTTTGTGAAAGACGTCAAAGCTTACGTCAAGTGTAGAAAAGTGCGCAAAACTGTGTGATGTCAGTCTGATAAAGTTGCCAAAAATGCAATTGACATGGACTGATAATGAGCATGGAAAACACGCTGATTATAACTACCTCTACTTCTCTTTGACAAGTCTAATGCATTTTATTGTATTATGAAATTTACGATTTTAGCATACTCGGGACTTGGTGGCATTGTGCGCATTCTCGTTGTGGCAATGTGGCAGGGGCAGGGGACAGGGTGCAGGTTGCTCAGCAACCCCTTCGGTAGCGACGTCGTCGACACTCCATTAATTGAAGCCCCTGGATTACGGTAAATTGCATTGTCTCTCAGCCAGGACACCCTGCGGCGTAACATAGGGAGAAGGCGTGGGAAAGGGGTGAAGGCGGTTGAGGGGAGGCTGACGTGGCAGCGCATCAAATTGTGTACAAATCTTTATAATCCTTGATAATTTCGTTAATGGCTTTAATCACTTACTCACAGGCGGGCAAGGACAACAGCAAAGGCAGCCAAAGGATTAGACAGCAAAGGCATTCGGTATTTAAAATAAATACATTTTAGCATTTAATGAGAGGCTCAGCGAATTTTCGGCAGCCATTGCAGTGCTTAAATTGTAGCTCCTCCTTATGGAGCATCCTTGCAAAGGCCACCCACACACACATACAGACATACTTACACAGACACACTCACACATATAGAAGGTACAATTGTGGGGCGTTATATAGACAGCTTGTTTACCTAAAAGCACATACACGTCGTATCTATATACTCGTACACCCAATTAGGCAGCTACAATTGTTGCCTTTTGCCTCCCGAAACTCAACACAGCAACACAACAGCGAGAAACTCAACACACAGTGGTGTGGTGTGGGCAGTTGTTGGGGGAGTCAAGTCGAGTTGAGTTGAGTTGAGTTGTGAAAGCTCTGCTCAGTTTTGGCGGCAGCTATAAAAGCGCAGGTTGTGCGACTGGCGCCAAACACAAACCACAAACACCACCAGGGGAGTAGACGACGACGTAGACGACGATGGCATGGAACGGGCGCGAGTTTTGGCAACAGCTTTGCCGACGGACCAGCTCTCCAAGACGAAGCTCAGGCTGGAAGCGAGGAAGTGGGCGGAGCAGGCAGTTGCAACTACCAGGCGCTTGGAGCGTTGAGCTTGCCTGCTATAGAAGATATCAGAGGATGCTATAAACTTGGAGTTGAATTAGCGTCACCATATCGTAGGATCAACTACTCCGGGAAGTGAGCAGTTGGTGTCTGTTTTGGGATTGCTATTCTTAAAATAAATTTGAACCTAAAGAATATCATAGCAACATCATATCAATTCATATCGATTAAATATCTATGATAAGCTAAATATCTTAATTAATGTCTGAATTAATCAAGTCAAGTGATTTTAATACAATTAAAATTATTATATTGTAATCATATTTATATAAAATCAAATATATTAAATAAATCAATGTTTTAATAAAAACTGTGTTTAAATTATTAAGTTGTTGTGGATTTGTGTAAGGTGTTTTTATACTTGGAATATGCTAAATTCTGTTGGACTTCCATTGCTCGAATTTCTCTCTAACTCGAGCTAAATGAGTGGCAGTAAATTTAATAAACTTAAGAAAAATAACTCTATAAGTCGAAAATCTCCATAAATCGAATCTTTTCTTTGGATAATAATGATACGAGTTAGGGAAGTTCGACTGTAATTCATTCTAAATTTAAGTTTTTCTATGCCGAATAGCAATTCAATGACTTTGAGCTCACATGTTTTCCCAAATTATGTTTTTTTTATGTTACAGTAAATAAAATAAATATTGTAAGTCTTTTGTAATTTAAAAAAGTGTTTCTAATAAATTTTTTTAAAGTTTTTTCACATTTACATTCTGATTGTTTTCAGACTTTAATTCTTAATTTAGGAAGATATTTCCAACACTATTTTTCTCAAAAGTTTTAATTTAGATTAGATTTATTAAATAATTTAAAATAAGATTTAATAATTTCTTTAATTTTTATTCCATAGCCATTTAATTATTAGTTCAGTTGTTTAACATTGAATATTTCTTAACAATGTTTTTTCCAAATTTTTTTCCTCATCTGATTATGTATTGAGAATATATTTTTTTTCAGTAAAATTCATCAGATGCAAATAAAAATACGTCGACGATAAAAGTGTTCTCCTTTTCATCTCGATAAAAAATCCTGTAGTTCTTTATGGATGATGTACTCAAATAAAGAAAATAAGTAATAAAACCAGCAAAGAGTAAACAATCAATGCCAATTGAACCTGCAAAATGCGTCTAAGCGACAAGTTGGTCTGAAGCTGCCACTTTCCCTGCACGAAAAGATAGAGAGAGAGGAAGGGATCCAGAGGCGGAGATAGAGAGAGGAACGCTTAAAAGCAATCAAAAAACTTTGTTGTACGCGTGCAGGCAACAAAAATTTGCATATGTCAACAAAAACAGGAGCAGAAATCGCCCTGGAAAACAATTTATTTATTGCCGCAGCACATTTGGAGTGCCAACTGTGGGTGGAGAGACAGAGGGGTAACGGGGGGTCAACTTGGAGGCGGAGCGAACTGAAGCAGAAGAGATACATTTGCCTGATGATATCGCCGACCTGTGGAATGGGGCGAAAGTACATAAATACAAGAAACGCTGAGCATAAAATTGAAATGTTAATTACATGACTGAGCTGAGGCCACACAAGAGAGGTTTTCGGATATATCTCTGCATCTATATCAAACAGTTTAAAATACAGTCGAGAGAGCTGTTTAGACACTGGATAAGCAAACAAACTGTCGGCATCTGATTTGTTTGCCCAGCTCTTAATCAGACCAAGTTCTGAGCACTTTTTATTGACTACCCCGGGCAAAGGCAGAGTTTAATATGAGCCCGATAACCTGAGGATAAGCACGGGGATGCTCCTGGATGACACAAGGGGGGAGCAAGGCGCGAGGGGTTAAACTGTGCGGCGTTAAGGCAAACAAACGTGGGCTTTATTAACAATTGGCAGCAACGGACAGAAGCAAAGCTGCCCACGCTATAAGTCACCCAACTTTCCCGCTCCTTTCACTCCTCATCTTGTTGTGCTCTTGATATTGATGTTGATGTTGATGTTGATGAGGTGTGAATGTGAATGCCACCACGTTGAAGCCACAGCGTTTTGTTTTTATGCCTCACAATGCTGCAGCAACCACTCGAGGTTAATTGAATTTCTTGGCGTCCTTGGCTTCCATTTGTGGTCCCTTCACCACTTCCCGCTTCGTCCTTTCTTCATCATGTGCCTGTTGTTCTTGTTGCGGAACTAAATTGAAAACGTTTTTTCGCTTTTAAGCTGGTTAGACAAACTCATAATAGACACCAAATGCAGTCATCATTTACCACGTAATTAATTGAATTTGACTCTAATTGAAATGTTTTCAGCATACGTAACTCGATTTATGCTTGTCTATACGTATAAGGAAGTAAGAGTTTCTTACTTTAATTTCTGTAAAGTTTTCTGTTATAGGGTATAGTTATAGCTCCATATTCGATTATAATCATGAATCATCGCTTTATTCACAAACTCTCATAATCCACTCAGACGCTTTTCACACAAAAATATGCAACGACATTACCACACAAAAAAAAAAATGGAATGGAAAATGTGGGATTTCATCGAATTCCGAAGTTGTGCGTCACATTAAAAGGATTTGCCTGGCACGTGCCTCGACATTATTGAAGACGATCTAAGAAATCGACACTTGGCATTTTGTACAATCTTGTTGAAGTGCCAATTGAAACAAGAGAAAAAGAAATTAGCATTTATTTTCAAAGTGCGTGTTTATTTAGCTATTTATTCAATTTTAATTTTAATTTTTTTCTTTTTCTCTGTTTCCAATCAGTCATGCCTATGTATATGGGTAAATAAGTAGATGCGATTACATTTAATTGAATTTTCGCATTGCGCTGGGAAAACTGTAGAAAAATTGTATTAAATTACCAAAAAGAAAAATATAATCAAAAATGCGCAACGCGACAGCGAAAATGAAAGAAAAAACGTGACACTACAAAATGTTGGCGTATTCAAATTTCCTTTTTGCCGTTAAGCTGTTCAAATTGGCAATTGGGGGTGGATTTCTATTATTATTTACACCAATTTTTTGTGCTGAAAAGTATATCAGACTACTATATACGACTATGTGCAATAAGGATAACAAATCTTTTGTGTCAACTTATGATGCACAGGTTTTTATTACTTATGCGATGAAACAAAAAGGAATGATGTAAGGAAGGGAGTGTGTGATTTGAAAATAGATTTTTATTCGAGTTATTCAATTTGAAGAGAGTTCTCCAAGTGTGTGACTCAAAATGGGTTTTGAAAACGACCTTAAAATTCTAGGTTATTATGGAAAATAATTCTTTAAATCGAGATTAAATTGATTAAGAGATTGCAACTTATTTTAAAAGGTATTTTATAAATTTACCTAAATATTCGTTTACCAAGTTTTTGGAAACTGAAACTTATTTTCTTTTGTTCTTAAATATTTGTAGGCACTTTAAGATATTCATTCTTATGTCTAATCTTACCTGTTAAAGGCGTAGACATTTTTATAAGTACAGCATATAAAAATCTTACATTTAATGCTTATTGTCTGAGCTTTGTTTCTTGTCTAGAAGTCCTTGATTTCGCTGCCCATGAGGTTTCGGTAGACTTTGCTGCAGGGACTCATGAATTATGCAGCGCTAACAAGCCACAAGTTGTCATAAAAATGGCAATCTGAGCGGCAATTACCTGTTGATGGGCGCATGCTAGTTTAACCCTCAATTACGGGGCTTCTGGCAGTTGGTCTCAGGGGTGAAATCGAGACGACCACAGTGAGTCCCGAGTGTATGTGTGTGTGTGTCTGTAAGGTGTGAGGGTGTCACTCTGTAGGTGTGAGTGTATGTACCCAAAGGACGCATAAAAATTTGATTAAGTGAGCTTCGTCTTCTTGGTGGGCAAATTAAAAAACACTTGCACGTTAAATCAATTTGCGATTTTATAAATCTTAATTTGCACCTGAGACGTGATTCGGCGGGC
Organism: Drosophila recens; assembly: GCA_037043495.1. NCBI lineage: Eukaryota > Metazoa > Arthropoda > Insecta > Diptera > Drosophilidae > Drosophila > Drosophila recens. The sequence continues at coordinate 52,990 of JBAMBJ010001482.1, read as the reverse complement.
CCATTGTTGTGACTATCCCGGCGTGTATCCCGGCGTGTCCTGCGCCACAGGTGGTCGAGCTTAAGGCTCTAAGCTGCTTCGGCAAAACGTGACTGCTGTGAGCTGGCAAGGATTTGCCCCGTTTATTTTTATTTATTTGCAAGTTGCCTTAGTTTCTATTTGCATGGCGCAATTTTCGCACTCACTTCAATTAACTAAAATGTCCTTAAATGCGTTCAGTTCTCGCCATTTGCCTGATTGTTTTGGACACACGTCTGTGCAGTCCTTGTTTGACCATTTGGGGTTCATTGTCCAGTTGTCGTCTGGCTATTTGGGCATTTTTAATTTCTCTAATGCCTTTTGTGATCTTTGGTGCTCTTTGCCTGAGTGCACTCGAGTCCTGGCGACATCCACAAGGATATTCGCATTCGCATTCGCATCGAGTGGAGCTTTTAAGAAAATTATACAATTGCATTATGACGCCGCATTGACCAGTGAAGTGCTCAACAATATCAATTGATGCGCATTGTCCTGGCATTGTCCTGCCCCGCAATTTGTACTCCATTGCAAAGTTTAAATTTCATCCATATATCAAACGCATCAAGCGGGGTCCTACTGTGCCCGCCTCTGCCAAAAGCGCAATCGAGAGAGGGAGAAACAGTCTCGGGCTGGGAGAGAGAGTCAGAGAGTTGTGTATTACAAATCGCACGACGGGCGGCCAAAGAGGACGAAGGACGATTGTCAATGTGCTACTGCTGCTGTTTTTTGGCCGGTGGGTGGCATAATTTATGGCACTCGTTTCAGTTGGAGTTGTGAGCTTCACTGCGGTTATTAAAATGCTCAATGCTCTTACCCCAACCCAGGGAAACACACTCACAGCTTCCAACAGCTCCAACTTCAACTCCTAGTCCGCACTCGTTGTCAGACAAGTAAAAAAGTGTAGCATTCTTGCCGGCGCCGCGTAATGGCAACTGAAGTAGCGACAATAATGTTGGCGCACAGTGGTTAACTAACATTGAACGAAATTTGTAAGTATATTATTTCCTTACAAGTAATTGAAGTAGTTGATTGAGAGAGAAAATTTATTGTTGGCAGGGTAATTTAATTAAATTTTGAATGTAATTTGATTAAATTAAATAATAAACACAAAATAATATTTATATAAAGATATATTTAAAAAATATCCTATTTATTTAAATTTGTTGTCATCCCATTTTATTTTATATTGTGTTGTATTGTCTATTTTGTAACAAATTTGTTTTTTTATACTATGTCTCATTTGTTAAATCATAAAATTTTTCACTACTTCAGAAATTATCATAACTTCTGTTAAACTTTTTTATCTTTAAATAAGACTTTACTATCTTCCCAATAAAAAAAATTTTCTTTGGTGAAAACATTGGTCAAAAGATATTTTTCACGTTAAAGAGTCTAGTGGAAATTGTTTAATTTTTCAAAAATATATTTAAAATAATTTAATCTAAAAAAATTATATTTCTTATTTTTTAATTCTCAGCACTTTCAAATCCCTGCCGCCCCACTGTGCATGCGGCATACGCTGTTGTCGTTTTAGCTTTCGTTCTGCCTGATAATCAATAAAATGTTTTGGCATTTACTTTCATTGTTTGCTGCTGCAACGCCCATTGAGCCACGCCCACGCTGAAGAGCTATTTGCATATCTGAGAGTCGCTCTTTGGAGTGGCAAGGCATATTGCAGGCTTTATGTCCTGTCGTCGTGCTCAAGTCCTTTGCACCGGGCGTGCCTTGTGAATTGTTTTACTGTCGACGTTCATTTGGGTTGATGGCAACTGAGAAACTGAGCAAGGACAACATGAAAGTCGCTTAATCTACTTAAATGTCTTTGAATTTGCGTCTTTCCCCCCAACCAGAAAGAAATAGATACATATATTAAGCGCGAGAGAGGAAGAGACTTGAGGCACGATTTTTGCCAGTCTCAGCACATTTTGGAGCAGACTAAAAGGGGGACGATCGTCCGTCTTGGCCTGTCCTGTCTCGGCGTTATTAACATGGATTTATGGCATATCCTTGGCTGACTTAAAGCCGCTATTAGCGTCCTAAGATGTAAACAAGTTGCCGACGCCGAGATTTCCAACCACGCATATATCAATCACATTCGAAATTTGAAATTCAGTTTCAAATGGAAAGGCAACAAAGCAGAAAAACGCAAATTTAACTTGCGCCAAAAGGTAGCATCAGATAATTTCAATTAAAAATGCCTTTGAAAACAGGCAGGGCATTTTGTTGTTGGCTGGCAACCATGACAAAAGCATCCTTATTGATGTCCTTGTTGCCGTATCAGCAGTTTTAAATCACGCTCATGGCTGGGGGAAAAGACTGAAGGCAAGGGAAGAAAAAGGGAAGAGAGTGAGTCTGCAGCTTAATTGAGTTTCGCTTTGACGGCAACCGCATAAAAGGCGACTTTTAAGTCTTCACATGCTCAACAATTAAAGGCCCTCGTTCCCAAAGTCCCAACTTGTTTTGCTTGAAAAGCTTCAAAAGCTTTCTATGAAACTTAATATTTCTCTAATGAGCAAAAAACTTTGTCACAAAAACCCACGAAAACAACTTTTGTGGTTTCTTCACACAGCTGACCACAGGGTTGTCAAGGGAATATTAAAAAATTTGTTGCTCGAAATATTGAAAGATTATTTTTAAAGCTAATATAATTTTAGAATATAAAAATTATGTTGTGAGGTAGCTTAAGGGACCATTTATAAGGAAATTAAATCAATATTGATAAAACATTTAACAAAGAAGCCGAAAATGACTGTTGGGTTTTATTTTGAGCGAAATAAATAAACATCATTTATTATCATTATTTTTGATTTTTATTTTTTTTATCAAAGTAATGAATAATTACTAATGATTACGGTCTAAGTTTTATAAAATTACTCAAAAATAATGATTATAAGTGAAGAAAAAAGTAAGCATCATAAATTTAAAAATCAAGGCGGAAATGCAGAGATTGTGAAAATATTAAGAATTTGGTGTAAACCATCTTTTCTAGGTCCATTAGAAGTGCATGATTTTTAATTAAAAAAAAATCATTATTTACGCTCCCTGGAATTTTCTACTTCTTCTGTATTTGGAAATCGTAAATTAAAAAAAAAATTTTGATTAGCAAATTCAATAAAATTTGGGTAAATTTAGGGGGTAAATTATGATCATAAATATCTTTAGAATCACTTATCTCTAAAGCATAAAGATATGTTTTATAAAGTCTAAAATATGTAGAGTATTAAAAAGTCTTGAATAAAGGGTATTTTGTTGTTGTCGAAGTAAAGTCTAATATAATATTTAATCTCATAATTAACTATCTGTTATCTTTATTCTCTTTTCAGCACGTAATTCCTCTAGTTTTTCATAAATTTCACGCATTTTACAAGACTATACAGTAGCCATTAGCTATGGACAGTTCTTGGGGGTATATTCTGACATACACATACATAAATACATCATAAAGTCATCAACTTGATGTTGACGAGCTTGTCGTTGTTGTTGTTGATGACGCTGCAAACAAATTTTCGAGAGTTAACAATGGATGCGTCGCTTCTGTTGTTGCCCATCCGTCGGATTCGCCACGCTCGTCAGAAAGTCAGGAAGTCGGGGAGTTGAGGATTCAGGGAGTCTGGGAGTCAGCCGCCAGTCATTTTGTCTGCCTCGCCTGTCAGACTCCGTTGTCTGGCCCTCTGTCCGTCCGTCTGTCTGTCATCGCCTCATTCAGGCCGTGATGCTTGATGGCAGTATAATTGATGCACTCGAGCGTAAGTGATTAGATTCATTATGATGCCAGGCAGGCACATCAGGCGCCCAGGCAACGACCAACATTGGTTTGGGTCCGGTGTCAGGTGTCCGGCTGCTTCATTCCGATTTTATTTATTTTAAATGCTTAAAATTTGTAAATTACAGTATTTCAATCTAAAGTCATAGTCCTACCTATTTACTACGGATAGCTTGCCAAATGATGTGTGACAGCAATTTTAGTGCCCACTGTTGTGAGGAGGAAAGAGGTATGAAGTTGGAGTCGGGGCAGGGGTAAAAGCCAACGCGCGCCAACATTAATCAAGACATTCTATAGACCAAGATATACACAAGTATTTATGCATTTTGAGGGTAAAAAAGTAAAAACTCATAAAGAGCCGACACACGCCGGGCGCAAAAGCATCGTTTCCGGTGTGTCGCCGTTGTGGAAAAGGCAGGAGGAAAAGGGGGAGGAGGAGGAGGACGAGTGTATAGACAGGGACAAAACGTGTGTGCATTCTAGCTTAAAATAAAGTTGCAGCTTTGCAGGCGGCCGTCGCTTTGTTGTTGGCACTTTGGCTTTTGTGTCGTTATTCATTGTATTCACATTCTGAAAATATGAATGTATTCGTGCATTGTCCTTAATGGATACGTCTGATGGGGTTGTAACTATTCACAAAATGGGCAAATGCTAATTAAACAAGCGTAAATACAGTAAATGGTCGGAATGAAAAAATCGTTCTTAGGATTTTCCTAATAAAAATGTAAGAAAAATTTCTGAAGTTATAAATTACATATTTTTAAAAATATTTATTTATTAAAACAAATTTTATTTTATTTTAGTCAGATAATCGAATAATTTTCATTTCAGTTAATCAAATTATCTAACAAGAACTTATTTTGGTGCTAATTTTATATTTCCTATATAATTTTTAAATTTTTATATATTTTTTTAAATAGTCTTTATGGTTTTCCTTGCTTGCACTAAACTTAACAGTTTCTCACCGAATAGTTATCACAATTTCTATAAATAAAGCAACAATTCGTGCTAAGGCATCGATTACTTTCAGTTGAATTGAGACCATAAGACAGACATTTTTATCAGAGTCTCAAAACTAATAACAGACAATCCACTCCACATCACCTCCGCCCTTTTGTCTCATATCTGTGACGCTTCCAGCTATTTGCACACAAACAAAAATAAATATTAAATCTCTGACGGACGAAAGCGAAATCGTTTTGTGCCGCAGCGATGATAGAGACCCGAACCCACCCCAAGAACAAGACACAACCCCAGCCCACTGCGCAGCCCCTCGGCAGGTTTCGGCTTACGGTTTTCGGTTTACGGTCTTTTTGGTCTGCGATTCACGTGGCACGCGCTTATCAAGCAGAGCAGCGTTTAGTTTTGTTGTTGATTGAGTGGGTGGACGTGTGGATTGACAGCGTGAATCTGCTAAATCAACAAGCAGGCCGTTGTCCAGCTTCCAATGTCCAAGCTGATGATGTGAAAGTCCTGGCAAAGTTGCGCTTTAGTATTTCAAATTATTGTATTCTACTTTTGTGGTTTCCGTCTCCAAGATGCAGAACTATAAAGCTGCTCAGAGTTTGTAATTAAAAACAAAAAGCCTTTCGCTGTCAGATATCTCATGGCTTTACTCTCTCCTTCTCCTCTAAATAAATCATGCTACGAAAAACCATACATCATTGACGCCACGGGGAATCCCAACAAAGATGACAACGCAGCCCGAGAAAAAGGCGACGAAAAGTTGTTTTGTAATTAGTGCACAACCAGCTAAAGTAACAGAGTATGAAAACAACAACAGCAACAACAACGTTAATAAACACGATGAGGATTCCGATGAAATTGAAGCCGACTTCTGGGCGCCGCTGCACTAATTACCGCTGACGTGCGCTCTCAGCCTGAGCGATCCGGAATCCGCGTCCAATCCTCCTGCTGTCGTGCCTGTCAACTCAAGTTTGACACTTTTTTCGCACAATTTATGAGCAAGGGGCGACAGCCACGCCTATGCATTACTGCGATGCACAGTGGATTTCACATGGCATCGAATTGATGAAACCAGAAGAGGATATTTTCTTGGAAACATTATTAATATCTATGGTATTTACGGTTGAAGAATAGATAATTTGATTTATCAGAGATGTTCTTTAAAAAAACCCGAGTATAAATATTTTATGAAAGATTTGATAAAGTTAAAAATTTTATACTTATGAATTAAATTACTAAATTAAATTTAATAAATATATGAGCACATTAAAAACTTGAAGGATATTAATTAAATACATTTTTAAATTTTATAAAAAAGGATAATATATTCCAATAGTAAATAATTTTCTTAATATATGAAATATAAATTAAATTATAACAAATACATTTCCAAATTTAATAAAAATATGAGCACATTAAAAACTTGTAGGAAATTAATTAAATACATTTTAAAATTTAATAAAAAAGCATAAAATACTCTAATAACAAATTTTCTTAATATATGAAATATGAATTAAATTATAACAAATTCATTTTTAAATTAAAAATATGAGCACATTGAAAATTAATTAAATACATTTTTCAATATTATAAAAAAGCAAAATTTTCTTAATATCTGAAATAAAAAACAACTTTTGTCTAGTTTTTATTATTCTTAATAAACACATTATTAACAAAATTGATTTGTATGGTCACACTGTGCCTGTGGTGGATTGATACTCGAGCCGCAGGCGGAGGGGGGTAGAAGAGCACTTAGATTAGAGTTTTATGAGCGCAATTCGATTATTCTTCATTTATGTCAATCAATGTGAATTTTGTTGCCTGCTTTTAGGCGCATGATGAGCACCCTTAATCGCTTTGTTTAAATAGTAAAACGGATCACAAGTGGAAAAATCTTGAAATTTAATATCTTAGCTGAGAATGTTGTTGTTGTTGATGTTGACGCCACGTTGTCTGTGACGTTGCCGAATTGTCTGCCCTTCTGTCTGGCAGGCTTTTTCCTTCCTGGTGCGGAGTATCCTTTTCTATAGCGGCAAAAAAATGCGAATATCCTTTGCGGCTATGCCTGATGTTTTTGTTGATTTTCATTTCATTTCCCAGCTTTCTCATACTTGTTGTTGTTTATTTCGCTTTGCTGTTTACTTCCGCAACTTTATTATAGCTTTTGGCTGAGTTGCAACTGTTTGACTGTTTGCTCTATGCTTATGAGGGTTAGGCCAATGCGTCGTATTAGCAACGTCTCCAGGATAGCTGGGATGGGGGACAGGGAGCTGGGGGAAAATGAGATGAGATCTCTGGTAGCCATAGGTTTTTCTGTGTGGATTATGAATTGGTTGCCTGTCTGGGAATTGAGGCAGTTGCCGAGTGTTAGCTTGGATTATTGGCTAGTTTAAGTGGAGCTCTGAGAATCCGTGCTACGAGCTTGAAGCATGAGATATAAACTAGCAAACAGTTGCAAATGTTTACATTCTCAGTTTCCCAAATATTATACAGGAAAACTTCTGTACGGTATAGAAATCCCCCGTCAAATTTGTCATGTATGTGTTTTTAAGTTACTTGGAATGAAACGCAAAATCAAATACTTCCCGTCATACTAAAAAAAAAAAAAACAGTATAGAAACAAAATCAGATTTACAGTATATTCAATATGCATTATTCACAAAATGTATTTAATGTTTTATATTTTTATTTAATAAAATAGATTTGTTTTGATTCAGTGCAAACAGAAATTTTTTTAACTCATGCGGAATAAATTTTAAAATTAATATAATCATGCATAAACAGGAGTTAAAAAAATTATTTGAATTAAATTAATTATATTTTAATGCAGTATGAAACCGCTTGGAAGTCGAATCAGTAATGGCAAGGCTATGAAAGTTTGAAGTTGGTCTAATTTTCCATCTAGCATTTTTACAAGTAGAAATTTTGATTCATTTTGACGTTATTTTTTACAAAAATAAATAAATAAACGTCTGAGAATAAAATTTAAGCTCTTGTTTTATACTAATTGTGGCACAAGAAGCTGATTAAATGATCAACATTTTTAAATTTCGAAAATGATAAGGGGTACCATTTGTTGAAATATAAATTTTTTGAGGCAAAAAATCATTTCAAAAAAATTAATTAAATTTAAAGGCTGAAAAAAGCCATGATTGAAATGATATTCCGCGTGAAAATCGAATAAATTTTGAAAAAATTATGAAAATTTAAACACAATTAATTAATTAATTAATTAACAATGCTCTTGTGTTTACCATTTTTACGTTATCGGCATATTTGGCAATTATACTTATGAAATAGCGCATAAATATTTTATTACCTAGTTATTTACAAAAATTAATATTCCTGTTAGCTGATGATTTTTAAATAAATTCGAAGTAAGTTCTATTTAGAAATATCTTCCGAGATAATTCACACAAAGTTAAAAGAGCAATTTATCCTTGTGCAGTAAACTCAATTTGGATTCTTTTTTATCCAGTAAGTGGAGCTATTTTTAGTTATCAAATAGATGGCTATTAATTAAACAGAACTTGGTGAAATTCCTAGGATCTCACGGAGGAATCAAATATTTCAAATGTCTGACAGTTGAGAGGCGACTCTGTTGTTTAAACTGAATCTGGACTTTCAATTCTGGGCTGGGCAATCAATAAGAATGACTTCTAGCCAATGAACAATGAATTGTGCATCATAAATCGTGGCAGCTAAGCGGTCTGCCCCACAACGTGGCACGAACCACGCAACCACGCACCACTCACCGAAGCAGAGATAGAAAAGCGAATGAAAGCAAGCAAAGTAAATATTCAAAATGGCTGACATTTGTGGAATATATAGACAGAGAGAAAAGAGAGAGGAGAGATGAGAGAATTCATAATATTCATAGCATGCCATATAGATATGGTTACTTCTGGCGTGGAACGAAACAATGGAGCTCGTCCGGGCAACATGTTAATAGCATTTCATGCACAACTGAGATTCACATTGTTGGCATGCCATAGCCATTCCCATAGCGCCACTTGGCGTCCGACCTGCTATATACTTTGTATATATATATTGATATAAATATTATATAAGTGTATATGGAGTGGTGCCTTGGAGGTGGATTGACGCCGACGCTGACGCTGATTGGTGCAGCCTGTTGGCCAGGTGGTTTGCCCCCCACTCTCGGCTGGCCCAAAACGGTTTGCTACTGTTGCCAAAACAACCCTCGACCAATGCTGACTGCGAAATTCCTGCACAGCGCTCAAGGCTCCAGGCTGAGTCTGCGCAGCTCCAAGCCTTAAGCTTTTCACCACACTAGCCCCGTCTCGTGTGGCCTTTGGATGCGTGGGAGCGGGATGGCCATATTGATTATGTTGCCAGAGCATAATCTGGACCAGGGCATCCACTGGCTGGCCAGACAAGAAGGGCACATGCTGCTGGCGTTAGTTTCACTTCGTGCGTTGTCCTGCTGAGGCCAAGCAAGCGCCGCAGCGTTAGTGCCAGTGAGTGTGCCATAATAGGCTATAATAGTCACAGCCATAGCCATATCTATACATATATATACATACATGTATTTAAGAATTAATTGTATAAATAATACTACAAAAATTATATTTGTGTTTGTGTGCAATCGAAAAAAACCAACGGCTTAAAAATCACTTTCGATTTTCATCAATTCATTTCTTGGGCCGCAATCAATGGAAAATCTGGCGTCCAACTTCCAGTGGCAGTAGTTGAAAATTTCCAGTGTATATACCAAGTAGTACACCCACACCACACACACTGCCCCGCCTCCGCCCACATCGGCACTATATACTTTCCAGTTCAGGTTGCCACAGTCGACTGAGATAGCTGCTTATGTACTTGCCACACACAGTGGCAACTGTCGCATTCTGGCTGCGTCACCTGGCTACGGGCTACATTGTTAAATCTGATCCTCGCGAGGTCTGCGCTCATGTTGCGCCTGACCTGGCTGCCACACAGTCTTCAGACAGAGTTGAACGCGGATCAGCATCGTCATCGTCGTCGTCGTTGTCCTCGAGGATTGCCGCCGGGGTCCTCATCAACTCTGTCTGAATGTTGTCGTGCCGGGCTTAACAAAAGCCTATCCTTTAGTTATCAATTAATTTAGTAAATTTATAGATTAAAAAACTCTAGTTTTTTTTTTTTGGCGGGGCGTGTGTTGCTTAGAAAATGTGAGATTTTTAATTCAAATCAATTGCATAACCTTTAAATCTGTGTCTAATCCTGTGGAAATATTCATCTGTCTCGTCTTTTCCATAGCGTAACGTGTAATGTGTCAAGCGATTTAAGCTACGTCTATATATCTACAATCTGTGTACCTTATTTGTGATATCATAACCCAAAAACAAAAAAAAATTAAAAATAATATAATATAAAAAATTATTTTAAATATTAAAATTTTGTTGTGTAATATTTAATTAAATAAATAATAATTTAAACCAATTCATATAAATATAATAAATTAAATGGTTTGGGATACCGTTGAGCGATTATATAACTGAGAACAGCGCCAAAATGGATTACGCAATACTTGTGAGCAATGTAAGTGTACAGAGGATGAAAGACGGAAGGTCAAATGGAAGATGAATTTATCATAAAATTATCGATTTAATATAGCTAAATATATTTTGAGACATACATATAAATTTAAATACAGTTGAACTTCCTTAACTTGAACTTCCATGACGTATACTGAACTTAAAATAAAGAAATCTATAAGTCGAAAGCTCCATAATTCGAACTTTTTTTTTGGATAATGGCGATACGAGCTGGGGAAGTTCGACTGCAATTTTCTTAGAAATAATTAAACATTTCAAAAAAAGTCTATAGTTCATTTGACTTATTTAATTTTAAATTTTAAATAATGCCAAAACATTTAAATTGCGTTTATTTTTTTTTAACTTAAATTCCATATGCAATTCACATTTTTGGGAATTATACATATGTGTAAAGTGGATTTTTATTGCATTTCACTTTTCATACACGTTTGCCAAAAAATGGCTTAAATTGCACTTAAATTATCTGCCACTTAACAAAACTTTAACAAATGTATTCACACCCATTCAAACACTCACTCCTTCCTTCACAACAAACTGGCAAACAAATTTATGAACATAAGCCGCTTAATAAACCTAACAATGAATGTGGCAAATTATGATATTTGTTGTTGGATTTTCTTATCGGCAGCAAAACACAAACAGCAAACGGCATAAAGAATACCATTAATAATGCTGCAAATCTCTTTGGGCAGGCACTGTGAAAATGCAACAGCCTTTGGCTACAAGCAACACAACAACAGCAACGAATAGCAGTAAATAAGCAGAGAATTCCAAATTAAATGGCGACCAACTGATAGAACCCACCTCGCTCCAGTCTCCGACTCTCTTTCACTCTCTCTCAACCAGAACGAACCAACCAAAATTGAGTTATAAAATTTGCTGCCTGCTGCAAATTAGCCGCCTGCTGATTCGACACGCCCAAAATTCAGCGGCTGGCACGGTAAGCCGCCGTGAAGTAGGCAACAAAATATTTATGCGCACAAGTGATAACAACACCAGCAACCAGAAAAACAACAGCAACAACAACAACTACCAGTGAGAAGGCAGTCAACGGCCAGTGGAGAAAATCTAACCAGCAACAACCGGAGTCATCATCATGAAGGGCTTGACGGCGTTTAAGGAGAAGGCGACGGGCGTATTTGGCGGGTGAGTCGCAAAAATAGAACCAAAACTAATCGTAGGATGATGATGACATAACACTGTGCAACAAAGCAGGAACTATGAAAACAAATCTGAATTGGATAATTTTTAATAGGAATTCATGGGAGGCAGACGAAATTTTGCAATTTTCTAAAAAGGGAAGGATTTCGTATTCAGATTTAAAATAATTGCAATTTAATTTGATAAAGTTAAGATTGGAATAAATTTCTCAACAATTTTTTTTTCATTTGAAAACAGCCATTTGACTTTGGTAACACCTTTGAGATTGCTAAAATTTGAACACTCATGAAATTTTTTTATTTTAATAATTTTGGAAATGGAATTTATTAAAGTTTGTTTTTCAAACTGTAGAAGGTTTAACAAGGAAGTTTTAAAAAGAATATCCTTCTATTGGTGTAAATAACACCAGGGAGCAACCTGATTTTAACATAAACCAAATCCAATCATTTTCATTTTATAACTATCGACTTTTTTTCTATAGTAGAACCCTCTTAAAATTTTTTCAAAGCTGCTCTTTCCAATTTAGATATGAGTATATGTTATTAATTCAGTGTTATTTGTTGTACAGTGTTCAAATAAGGATGTGCAATATACCGAGACTGAAATATGATTGCCATCAAATAGACTTTTTAAAACCAAAAATTTAATTTAACGCAACGCTGATCAGGTGGACGCATCCCATGTGCAGCCTCCACTCTGCCTCGTGGTTGGCTGAACTTGACCATAAAAAGGGCAAATGTGGGCGGGGCAGGACGCAAAGTGCTGAAGCAGGAAAGGGAGTTTGCCGGCGTCGCGAAAGTTGGGCACGTGTCGCGTCGCGTCGCGACGGAAACTTGTAGAATGATTGGCAAGCTTAACAAGTCATTAAAGTTGCACCCAGTTTGAGCTTGAGTGAGTTAGTCAGTCCGTCGGTTAGTCAATCAGTCAGTTGAGTTGATGCAGCAGTTATGGCATGCCGAGACGTCCAGGATGCTCACCGATGGCTGAGGAATTCCGTACACGTTGCCAGCAGGAGCAGCAGAAGTTGCAGCACGTGCCCAAACGGATGCTGGCCGAGGGCAGCTCGTGTGGCAAGCACAACACAATAACGGCATGAACATATTGTTTAAGTATGTGTGTGTGTGAGTGTATTCTTGGTATGCAATTTTATGAGCACGCCAGGACGAAGCAGAATTGGAAATGGAACAACTGATTTCTCTCAAGGACCTTGAGGGCGTAAATTAGAAATTGGAACAATAGGTGAGAGCGCGGTCGCTGTCGTTGAGGTTCGTTTTCATTAAGGAATGTGCTAAAGAGTGTTGCATACCAACAGGCGTGAAGGCGATAAAGGCTGCTTGAAATTGAAAAGGCTGCACGCAAATGAAATTGATTTTTACGAGCATTCTGTGGTTGCTAAGATACCACTCCCACTTCACCCACTCAGATATATGTATATAGATCTGTAGTTGAAGTCGAGTTGCTTTCTCAAGTGGCACTCGAAACGCGCGTCGCGATGAAATTGAATTGCGTGCAACTTCAAGGCAACAAGAGTCTGTCCCACGCATTCCATTGTTGTTGGGTGAAAATGAAATTAGAATTGTCAGCGCTGAGTTAAGTGAAGACGCTGCTATCGTGTCGCTGACAAGCCGCCAAGTCAAACATTTGCTCTATTTAAATCTAAATGGTCGCCTAATGGGCGCGCCATTGTGGCCAAGTTAAAGCCAAGCAACCTTCAAGTTGTCACCTCACTTCCCCTCGTCTTTCTTCATCTTCCTTTCTCTCTGTCTCTCTTGGCAGTCACTAAAACAGCGGCGCCAGTTAGCCATAATCTATGTGGCGCCAAAAAGTCTGCAAAATTTTTACTGACAATCAAATACGCCAAACAAGTGGCTGAAAAACTTCTGCGAAAGCATCGAAAGCTAAACTGCTACACAAAACTTAAGTTGAATAGCCGAATATGTTGTACTCTGATTTTTGGTAAAGAATTTAGTTGAATTAAAAATGTCTGACAGACTAAAAATATTAACAATTTTGTGTATGATATGAATAATCAGTTAAATTTTTGTAACAACAAAGTATTTAAAGAATAAATAATAATAATGTCTAAAAATTAAGTTATTAAATTTTCTATGTGCATTGTTCTTTAATGTAACTTTACTGTATTTGAAATTAACTGCTTATTATTTGAGTTTGCTTTTGAAAACAGCGTTGAATTTTCGAATCAATAAATATTATTTAAAAATTGATGCTATTGATTCCAAAAACTTTTATAATAATCTGTAAATTTTGCTGTTATATCACAGTTAAGATAGTCAATATGAAATTTAAATATTTTAAAAATATACAGAAATTTTCTGATAATATTTTATAATTTATACTATAAAATTACAATCACTTTTTTAGTATTTTATTAAAATTTGAACAACACTACATTCAGTAGAGGATATTCTGCTGTAGGCATACGAGTATCTTTGCTTTTAGGAATAGCTTATAAATATTATTATTTATTAGTGAATAACATTAATTCAATTCGCTTAGTCATTTTCTCATATAGCCTGACAAACATACTCACAAAATACTTGTGCTCATTGCCAATACAAAAAATAGAGAGAAAAGGAAAAAAATTGAGTATAAATAGCGCATAAAATTGGCGTCAGACATGCCGGCATTAAAGTCGGTCAAGGCACAAGGATGAAATGAAGAAAGTAAGCAAGGAAGGAAGGAAGCAAGGATGGAAGACACAAGGCGACTTTGAGGAAGCTGCGTGACCAGACGAGGGTAGATTTGGCGGCAGACATTTGAGTTATGTGACAGTCGTCGGCGACGAAGATGTTCGAGTTGGAGGTGGAGTTGATGTTGGTACTACATGCTATAGGGTCTACTGTAGTGGCTTGTTTGACTGCTGGCTGCTTATTAGTTTGTATTGCATACTTTTGGGGAAGTTAGATTGTCTAGATATTTATGAGGAAAAATGCCAGAGAGCTAGCGAAAGTTGAAGAAAGTTGAGGGGGTTATCAATGTTGATGTGTCACTTAGGCTGGGTTAATGGTGTGCTGCTCCTGCCCCTGTCATATCGCCTTACATTAAGTTAAAGCACACACAAAGACTGTCATCAATCAGACTTTGACAAGTGCTTTGACTGTGGCATTTAATCGCTGACTTTAAGCCACAATCAGTTTATTAAATAGAGAAATCAAATTGATTTGAAAACAGGTCGCACTTTTTCTTTACCTGCCCGTCATCGACTTTAAATGTCCCCCGAGCTGCTATCAGCACTTAATAAAATTGAATTCCATTTCAATTGGATGACTCTGTGTGCCACCCCAAGGCAGCATCAGCCTCTGGGCTAAAAACAGCCGCAAATGCCTTTGGGAAAACAACGAGAACAACATGCTCGGGCAATGGGGGAGGTTGGGGGTTGTTGCCCTAACAAGCTGAAAATATTTGTGTTTTCACGCCCCCTGAACTGTCCTCAGTGGCATCTCACCTGTTGCTGTTGACCAACTAATTGGCATGAGTTATGCGTCTGCCCTTTTCGTCTTTGTGCCTTTTTGCAGCCTGAAGCCAAATATGGAAAAGTTCGAGATATCGCAGACCTATCACGGCGGACACGGCGGCTATGAGGAAATGGAGGGGGCGGAGCGCGAGGGACGAGGCCCCGGCGGCGGACATGCCTACGACGACGACGACAGACCGGACTCGCCCGCCTCCTTCGAGGAGATCGAGCGGCCGCCGCTCCGCAAGATCGACAAGTACTGCAAGGCGGAGTGTCCCTGCATGCCAGCACGCTACACCATCGCCACCATGGCCTGCGTGGGATTCATGATTGCCTTCGGCATGCGCTGCAACATGTCGGCCGCCAAGCTCAAAGGCGAACACAATGGGGTAAGCGATAGTTCTGAAAATATCAGGAATTGTAACTGTTATAAGTTGTTAAACAAAAATCGCATATTAACAATTATTGTCAAATTTTTTATTTTAAAGTAACAAAATATCAATTTAAAAAATCAATAATAATCATTAAAAATCAATTTTTTAACAAAAACAAGTTTTATTGAAAAAATCAGAAAAAAGTGTTTTTTCACAACTTTTTATAAAAATTGAATTTTTATGATTATTTTTGACTTGTTAAATAAATATTAAAAATAAAAATTAAATTTGATTTATATCTTATATATTAAAAATAGAAGTTTTTGGTTGATATCGATAGTTCCGACTGAAATAGAAATTTTGGTGTATACCATTTTACCATTGCATATTTCCTTTACATTGATTTTATTAGTTGAAATTGGCACTCATAACTCTTGCTTACAGTCACTGGAAAAAATATATTTACAAATCAAAAATTCTCTTAAAATTTTTTTATTATTGATTTATTAATTAATTTATTACTGACTTTATTATACTTTATGATACTTTATATGGAGAAAAGACAAAAAAAAATAAATGCCTAAAATAAAGAAAAATTAAAATAATTAAAGGATTTGAAAAAATAAGGAACAAAATTCAATTCCATCAATTTAACAATTTACCCTCTTCGCAATGCGATGGAGATATTTTCAAAGTTGAGCGATAAATTGGAATGGGAATTAAATTTGCCTCATTTGACAGTCGATGCTGTCAATTAGAGCGAGTGTATGTTTGTGTGTGCGTGCTCATATCATTCAAAAGTCGCACACAATGTCACGCCCACACAACACACACTCCCACACACACTCAAACACACTCACACAACACACACACGCACACATGGACGCTCATCCGTTTGGCGCTCGTTAATAAAGCCCCGCGGCAGTTTTTAATGATTGCGACTCTTGCTTTTCCTTTCTGCCTTTTCACTTCTGTAACATCCTGTAATATTCTCTCACAGACTGTCTTTATGAACTGGACGGTGGCGGTGGAAAGCCATGTGGACTCATCGTTCTTCTGGGGCTATCTGGTTACACAAATACCCGGCGGTTTTATTGCATCCAAATTTCCGGCGAACAAAATCTTTGGCCTGTCGATTGTCAGCTCCGCCACGTTGCATCTGTTTGTGCCCTTCGCCATGACGCTGATGCACGGCCATGTGGTGATTTGTGTGCGCGTGCTGCAAGGACTCTTTGAGGTAAGTCAATCATACATACATATGTACATATCGTTTATTCGAATACCAATTCGATTTTCGACTGGCGTCAGATCAAAGCCAAGGATTACGCAAGCATTTGCCAGGGAAGGGGAAAATGTTGAGGAGATGAGGGAGAAAGTGGGTGCGAGTGAAAGAGAAGAAGGGGGACGGCTGGTTGTCTCCTCAGGGTGAAAGGATTTTGCTTTATGATAAAGCAAATATGTGAAATGAAAACATGTCCTAAGCCCGGACTTTTCGAGGAAACAAAAAATAACAAAAGCATTTATTATAATGCGATTTCTTTGTGTGTTTGGATAGCAATCTTTTTTATACTCTGAAAGCGAAGGATACGAGTACAAAAGTATTATAATTTAGTGTCTATGTATGTAACAAAAAAAAACTTATTTGAAATAAGCATTTATATCTAATTTTGTAACTTGTAATTTTCTCTTAAAGTTGTCTTATTGAGACATACATTTTTTATAGCTAAAATACTTAAATTTATATGTCTAAAAATAAGTATTTATTTTTTAATCAATTTACTGACCACAGGGTATTTTGTAGTTGAGCAAACTCTGACTTCTTGAGCATCGTTTTCTTCCATTTACAGGGCGTAACATATCCGGCTTGTCACGGCATTTGGCGCTTCTGGGCGCCACCCATGGAGCGTTCCCGCCTCGCCACGCTGGCCTTCTCCGGTTCGTATGCGGGCGTGGTCGTGGGTCTGCCCCTCTCCGGACTCCTGGCAGATGCGGTGGGCTATCAGGCGCCGTTTTATGCCTACGGCGCCTTTGGCATTATTTGGTACATGTTCTGGCTCTGGCTATGCTTTGAGAATCCTCGCAAGCATCCGGCAATCAGCATACCAGAGTTGAAGTACATTGAGAAATCACTAGGAGAATCGACGCATCCCTCAATGCCATCCATCTGGACAACTCCGTGGCATGCGATATTGCGTTCCATGCCCGTCTATGCCATCATTGTGGCCAATTTCTGTCGCTCGTGGAACTTCTATTTGCTGGTGCTCTTCCAATCCTCGTTCCTGAAACACAAGTTTGGCTTCAAGGTGGAGGAGGCCGGATTTGTGGGTTCCCTGCCCCATTTGATCATGACTACGATTGTGCCCTTTGGCGGCATGTTGGCTGATCATCTGCGCAAGAATGGAATTCTCTCGACGACCAATGTGAGGAAGCTCTTCAACTGCGGCGGCTTTGGCATGGAAGGACTCTTCTTTCTCTTCGTGGCGCATTCCTCAACGGCGGTAAATAGAATTTACTCCCATCTCTTGGGTGGAAACTGCATTCCTTTTTTGCTTTCCATTTTCTAGACGGGTGCCATGTTTGCTTTGACCTGCGGCGTGGCCTTCAGCGGCTTTGCCATCTCCGGCTACAATGTGAATCACTTGGATATTGCGCCACGTTATGCGAGTATATTGATGGGTCTCTCCAATGGCATTGGCACGCTGGCTGGCATCATAGTGCCCTACGCATTGGACGGACTCATTCAGAGAAATGTAAGCTAACAGTTGGTAGATGTCTTTAGCTATTCTAAACTATACTTTATGTTTTAGCCCACTGGCTGCTGGACGACCGTCTTTACGTTGGCCGCCTGTGTCCATTTGATTGGCTGCACCTTCTATGGCATCTTTGCCTCCGGCGAGCTGCAGCCCTGGGCTGAGCCACCGCCAGAGGAGCAGCAGGTGTGGGCTCCACCGGCGGGCGCCATAACAAACGATGATCCCAGCCAGGCGGGCATGATGGGCACATACATGAAGGAGACCTCTTTTGTAAGTGATGCCAGGCAATATATAGTTCATTCTAGTTCTGAGTTTAAGGAATCCTACCTGAAAAAAACTAGCTGAATATTTATAGATAAAAGATTATAATTTTTAATTTTATTTAAAAATATATTTTTTAACTCTTGTTTAAAATTTTAATAAATAAAATTATAGTTATGTTTTAGTAATTTAAAATTCTGTGATATCGAATTGAAATTTAAATACTATGTATTTTGCAATTGGTTTTAAAATTAGAAAAAAACTGAGTTGTATTTTATTTGATAGTGATTGATGAATGTCGACCAATATTTGTAGATTAAAGATGATATGTTTATATATATATTTTATTCAAAAAATTATTATTGTCAACTCTTGTGTTTAATTTAAATAAATAAAATTATAGGTTTGTTATAGTACTTTGATATTCTGTGATATCGAATTTAAATTTAAATACTATTTTGTAATTCTTGAGGTTTATTTTCTTTCTTAATGAGTGATGAATGTCGACAAATAATTGATATTTAATATATCTCAAATAATACCCATTACGGCATATGTTATGCATTACGCTTATCTATCTATCTAACATATCAGGGCGCACCGGAGTACAATGAACAGAGTCAAATGCAGCAATCAACTGCCATTAGTTATGGCGCCACTGGACACGTGGCCAACAATCCATTTGCCATAGCGGCAACGGCGCCAACTGCGGCGGATGTTCCGCCACCGCAGTACGGGGAAGTGGCAGGTGTGGGCTATGATTACACGCAAGGACAACAACCGGATGCCACGAACCCCTACGTGCAACAGGCCTACCAGAACCAGTAAAGGTCATAAGTTAAAGGTTAAAGGATTATCAAGTAACTAACTAATGTTTAACTAGCTTTTAGTTGTAGTCCAAAACTCGTTTGCCGTTTATCGTTTAACGTTTATTGTTTGTTCCTGCTGAGGGGTTGATGTTGAATTGGATTATATATACATATAGATATTGGATATATCAGATATATACTACTTGACCATTAAATGTTCAGCGAAATTGGCCCGCGTCTAACGAATTTCTATACAAAACTCACATCAGATCAGACGACACTAACACAATGAAACTATGTACCTAACAGAGCAACTAATACATACACATACATACTGCATACATACAAAGATACCGTTAAACATGGCGCAACACACGATACGATAAAAACTATAGCATACTATTAGGCGTCGCTTCCGCGAATTTCTATTTACAAGCTCCAACAACACATTGCAAAGCACACACATAATAATATTTACCACTTGTGTATATCATAATGACATAATCCAGGCACGCCGCACGTCTCAAACCGTTATCAATATTATTATAAATAATAATAACAAATCATATTATATTATAGCAAAATAAATAATATTAAATTGTTGTTAACTTTGCCAGTAACAAAAACTGCAAGTTTTATTACCGTTGATGATATTCTTCTGTAAATGAAAAAACACTCGACTCTAAATGTCACTAATATCTAAGAAAATAAAACCATTTTAATCAAAAATAAAAAAAATAGCTATAATTCATAAGCAATTGTTGATGTTCGGCACGAATGATAAACATTAAAATTCCCAATTAACAATATATTATAAAATATGTCATACCTACTTATTAATCAAATATATGTGACTACATTTATGCAGTTTAGTTGATTTTGTTGTTTAGTATTCCTTGACATATGTGTTTGCTTTTGTATTTGCACGACTTGAGCAAGCCATGATATAGGTACTAAAACATATACTAGACTAGGCTAAGATTACGTACATAGTTAGCTGTAGGTGCCAATAACCTCAGAATTGGTCTTCAAGTTTCTCATCTACATTTTGTCTTTTAAACTAATATAACAATAATGCTTAGCGAAGAGTTTTTATGGGTTTCAATTTAGTTTTAACAATTTTAAATTATTTTATTAAATTTTTTGAAATTAATTTAAAATTCAATTTTTGTTTATTTGTATTTTTTTCATTTAGAGCACATTTAAAACAATTTATATTTTATAATGCACATTTTTAAATTAACGCACAAGATTTATCTTTTTATAATGATTAGTTTCCACTTTCTATATTTTTCAAATTGAACCTCGCAAGACTCTTTGCCATAGTTAAAGCTATTAGCATTTATTACTTCTTATAATACTTGTAATATTTATGTATAGGGCATATGTTCATGAAGAATATTTCAGGACAAAATATTTTAAAATAATTAGTTATTATTATTTAAAATTCAGACTATTTTGAATATGTTGTTTATATTTTCTACTGCACAGTTACTTTATGTATTAATTTAAAAGGCCTGTTCTAAAATGATTTTTATATTTGAGTTTGGAAGTAAAACTGAAGACAGGCCTACATAATTATTTACTGCACTCTCTGTCTTAACTTATTGCACCTTTATCTTTTGTAAAGTGTTAAGTTTTGCGCACTAATAATTTAATTTTGGTTTTCAGTATTTTTTAAATATTTATTTTATATGCAAATTTTAACTTCTCTTTAGACGCACTTACTTTGACCTGTAACTCCACAACTTATTTATGCAAAATAATAATAATAATCGAATTGAATGTATTATACTATTATAATAATGAATATATAGCAAGTATTATTCATAAATAAAATTAATATTAAACAAATTGTTCACAATTAAATCACTATGTATTAAAAATGTGAAAATTTTCTAACTAAAAGAGTCAATTCTTATACCGTAATTTGTACAGAGCAGCGAATATTATATGAATACATTATATAAATGCATATATACAATACATACTTATACCTACATACATATATATATTTATAACTAATACGATTATCTAGAGCATAGTTAATTACATTTTAAATGTTATTGCACCATTCGTTGGTCAGTTAAGCTTAAAATCGGCTAATGACCTTCGAGAGGTCTATAAAGAATACCAACAACAAGAAGAGAACAACAAAACTGCTTGTGAAAGCGACAATACCTAGTTAAATAAGCGTTGTTAATTCAATAACACAATAACACATGTAATAATTAAATTTTTAGGATACTGATTGCGTTTTATTTTGTTTACAAGCATTAATAGGCAAATATTTTGAAGCTTAAAGTAAAAATTTGGCCATTGGGGCGTATGTGTAATATTAGCATTATTCAAATAAAGTCTGTATATAAAAAGCACTAATTATACAATATATGCTCAAACTATGTAGTTATTATATTATACAAGTATATATATATATATAGTATGTGTGTATCTCTTAAACAAAACAGTTCTTGACAGGAGAGATGAACGCCAACGAGGCTCTCAATTGTCATTAGATTAGCTCACCTTATTTTTATTTTCAGTACTTATAATTTTGTTGAGAGATGCCAAAGCTCTCAAGGCTGTGTGGACAATAATAACAAATCTGTTAACGAAAGGCCACAGTGTTTTTTGTTGTTTAACATATGAATAAACTAAACTATAGCAGAAACTAAAACACTTACAAAATAGTTGAAGTTTAGACAAGACAGTCTGTATATATGGATGCCTAGTTAAAAGTGTCATCATTAAATGCTTTTGACAGTAATTTAAGTGTACATAAATCAAATATTAACAAAACCATAAACTGAACTTAAATGTATATCATTTAAAGTATATTAAAAGAGCATAAAAATGAAACCGGTTACAACTAGGGTAATACAACTTGAATATAATGTCAGTAACTTACCTACGATATAGCTAACTTATGAGCATCAGTTCTATAATTAAACTCATCTATTGTCAGATATATAGACGCACAAATTACACACAGATTGGAATAATTCATTATAAATGTTAAACGAGCTAAATAAATAGAGATTCTAATAAGACTTATGCATGGAATCTTTAGTTTATTCAGGCTTTGTATATATACATATTTAAATCTATAAATATTTTTATTGAATTTGGGAAACATTCTTTGTGTTTTATGTGAGTTTCGTTCAACACTTATTAAATGTATAAAATTTAAACCGATTAGAAAATCTATATTAACATATACTATAATATAAAATGCTCCCTTTTCTGGCAACACCCGCCCATGTTGTATAATTTAATGAATTTAGTCTAAAAGGTATTCAACAAATATTCATATTACCAAAAGAAAATCGAAACTAAATATTGCAAACATTATTAAACAAAAAATAAATACAAATTGAGTTACAAACAGAAAAGATTTAGATACAATTGGATTCATTTCAAAACATAAACTGTTTATTTATTGAATGAAGACTATAAAATCCGACTATACGATCTACAAATAAATGAGTACCCATACCCACACATATAAAGGCTTAACGAATTATACCCGAAGAAATGTATTTGAAATTCAATAAAAGAACATGTTAAAAAATTATGCCAAAAAAAAAACAATAAAAATGTCTTTGATTTAATTTTTATTTTCCAGCAAACTTCAGCTTAAATCTTAATGATTAGATATAGATTTGTACAAGGCGCGGACAATTGGAGCTGGGAGTATTGAGCTGCGGATCTGGGATTTGATCCTCAGTCACTCCCAACGACGATGGCGGCAGTAAAACTAACAAAAACAATTCAAATAAATACAAATACAAATACGAATACAAATACATAATTAGGAAACAAACTACTAAAATCACAAGAGTGCTACAATCTGAAACATAACTTAGATTTAAGTCGGTTCCTCATCCTTCTCCAGCTCCATTATCGTCTTACTCCTTGGTACTCGCCATTTGACCGCCCCTTACCTGGAAAGCCTCTGGCAAATGGCGCCTTCGCATTGGTGGTCACATAATAATTGCCGCGTGCTCTGTAACAGCGAAAGGATGTTAAGGATAGTTTATCAGTGCAGTCTTGTTACTCACTTGTGGGAACAGTGCTCGCCCATGAGCACATACTCCGAGTCCTTGGGCTCACACCAGCCTATCAGATAAGTGAACAGATTGGGACAGGGTCCGGCGTAGAATCCTTTTTTGGTTGTAATGGACTCAATAAAGTACGGCGTCACCTTGGTATGATCACAGGCCAGAGTTTCTATTGCAAAAAGAAAATACAATATACAAGGTTGTAAAATCGATCCCATATCTTCTAAAATTTTAAATAACTGCAAGACTTCACTTCAGATGGAACTTTAGTCTATAATCGATAGCGAAGAATTTAATAATTAATATAAATAAATATGTATTCAGCACTTGTTTATCCAATCAACTAGTTTTTTTTTAAAAGATTCGACTTTAATTTCAATTAATTAATCGCAATCCTATTCAACAGTTGATTGCATATAAGTATAAATAGGATACAGATGATAAAGAACTTTAATCTGAATCCTTTTCAGAAATCGATTTCTTAAATGAAGTCTTTAGTTTAGTTTAAATCGAAAAATTTCCCCTTTTCCGCATTCAACTCTCGATTACTTACGAAACAACGTGGCTGATCCCACACAGGCGGGCTGTCTGGTGCCTCCGTTCACATAGAAGTCAGCATGTCCACTGGAATGCCATTGTCCAAGGATCCCAGCGCCCGTGTGCATCACGTCTACAAAGTGGGCATCACTCGTGTCCAAATCGCGTGAGTTATTGGCGCCGGCATAGAAGAATATGGTGGGATCCAGTGCTGTGATGCGTCCTATTTTACCCTCTTCTGGCTTCAGATAATTGGCCACCAATCCGGCAATGTGGGCACCCACGCTGTAGCCAATAAAGTGCAGATCATCGGGCTGAACACCACGTGGATGCCGTGCCAGATATTTGACCAGCTGGGAGATACACAAGCTGCCAAAGCGAGGAGCCCATTCCATTTGACTGAGACAAGGCTCCTTCACCGCATCCGGATAGTCCACAATGATGATATTGTAATCCCCTATGGCAAAGTAAGCCTCCCTAAGATCCGGACTGGGACTCAGCGTCTTGCCACCGCCAAAGCCGTGGATGATGATCTTTGTGGCATGACGGGGATTAAAGTGCGTGTAGTACAGGGAATTCACATCGAGCACATCGATGAACTCCGGCTGCTCCTGAGTGCGTCGCGTGTACAGATAGAACTGTATCTTGGGATGTGGACAACGATACGGTTTCTCCAGGCAAGATTCCGTCACATAGACATTTGAATTATTTTGACCCGCGGCAACGGCAGCCGCCACAACAGCTGCGTTTTGACCAGCTGCAAGATTGAATTAAGTCAGGCATTAAAGAAAATTATTAAAATATAAATTATAACATAAAATTTAATTGTGCAGGATTTTGTTTTAAGATCTAAATAAAAAAGTTATTTAATGATTATAAAGCTCTAACATTAAAATAAAATAGAAAATTGAATCTGAAATTATTAAACCATAACATAAAACTTAATTGTGCAATAATAAAATAGATTTTGTTTTATGATCTAAATAAAAAAGATATTAAATGATTTAAATAAAATGGAAAGTTTAATATGATTATTAAATAATAGACTTCGAAGCGATTAAAAAAGCAATCTTAAATAAAAGTTTATTATCAGAACTCAGATTTTGCAATTTCTATTTAAAATTTCTCTTATTTGCGATCCCTGCACCAGAAATAGTTGGCGCCAACTTCAACAACGTCTCCTGCTCTAACTCTATTTCTGTCTCTATCTCTGACTTCCACTCTAACTTTGTCTCTGCCCCTATCGGCGACTGGCCAAACAAGTTTGCCAGAGTGCATTACATAAGCTGCGGGCGACATTGAATGTTGCTGAATGTTCGTGGCAAATGTCATGCAACATGCATTTGCCACATTTCAGTTGCAACATTGCAACTCGCATCTGTGGCGTTTCTGCAATTGTGCAAAAGTAAAAGTCTCCCAAATGCGATCCAAGTGTGCGACGGAAGTGTGCCTTCCCCAACTTACACTCGTTTTCTTGACGGTTGTCGGTTGTAGTTTGTTGTTGTTGTTGTTGCTGTTGGTTGCTATTTATAACAGACACTGTGACATAACTGGGCAGCTAAACGGGTACTCGTACTCGTATTCGCACTCGCACTCGTACTGTCAACGTTGTATGATTCATATCACGACCATAAGAAAACCCCATACTCAATGAGCTCATCTGACGACTTGAGCACCACGTCTTTTTAATTATAAAAAATATAAAATAAAAGTGTAATGTTAAAACCAGGGACCGCAAATAAGAGTTATGAATTTCAACTAAAAAATCAATGTAAAGGAAATATGCTACAGTAAATGGTATACACCAAAATTCAAATTTCAGTCGGAACTATCGATATCAGCCAAAAACTTCTTTTTTTAATTAATAACATATAAATCAATTTTTTAAACTTTTAATTAAATTTTATATTTTTAAATAAAAGATGTGAAATTACACTTATTTCGGATTTTTTCATTGAAAGTAGAAAATAATACCTATTTTTTATTTTTAAATTTACAAGTAAGAATTATTCCGTAACTTTTATTTTAAAAAACTAAAATGTAAGTAAACCAAAAAATACCAAAAAAAAATACATCAAATCATAAACAAAAAAAAAATTATTTTAAAAATAGTTTTTGTTGGTATTATAATGATTTCTCATAGTTTTTGGCTCAAAAGATTATCACTTATCTTTTATTTTTGATTTAAGAAAAAAAAATTACGGAATAACTTTTATTTGTAAATTTTAAAATAAAAATAAAGGATAACTCTTTTTTCTTATTTTTATTGAAAAAATCAGAAATAAGTGTTATTTCAAAACTTTTAATTAATAAATGAATTTTAATGAACGTTTTATACTTTTTAAATAAAAATTAAAAATAATTGTTATTTGGTAACTTTAAAAACACAAATTTGAAAATACTTGAAAATTTGCAATTTTTATTTTAAAACTTATAACAGTTACGGTCCCTGGTAAAAACAACTGCTCTTAATTTAAAGTCAACCTGTTAGTTACGGTTATAAAAATTAAAGCTCATTTAGTCAATCAATTCAATTAGAAGCTATTTTTTCCTATATAAATCTCAGTGAGGAAATGAAACATTAGATTATTATGTACGAAGCTGAGCCTTCTGATTGAATACGTACACAAATTCATTGCGCTTTGAATATTAATTGTTTAATTAAAAGAGAAATAATTTGCAAAGCGGCCTTCGTCTAACATTTGGCCCAGTTGCCAGTGAACTGGCCAAGATGCTAAGCCAGCTGACGGATTTAGCAATGCAACCGGTCGTCAATAGTTGCAGTGACTGTCAAAGTTGTTGTGGAAGTTGCAGACAGAGTTGCATTTGGAGTTGCGGCATTGACTCAGCTCTGATTAGTGGCTATGGGAGGTCTGCGCCTTTTAGGGCATCCGGCCTAAAACTCCTTACCTCATGGCACAGTGAGCAGGCAACCAGATTGGATTTCTCCATATCAGACATGCTGTCATAATGTTGATATTGTTTGTTCAACGTGCTTGTAAATTCAACATGCAACATTTGATTGTTTTACACAATAACAATAAGTAATTGAACCATTTCCTCGGACATAGAGTAACATGATTCAGTTTAGTGTATGTAACGAGTACAACATGATTATCAGTTAAACTCCCTTCCCCTTTCCCTCCCTCTCTTTGTATTTCCTCTTTCCTCCCCCGCATACAAACTAACCATGGGCCGAGTCTTGTTTATGCCTCAATTTCGACGAGTTTCAGTTAGTTTTCACAATCACTGAACTCTGCCATCGTGGGCCGTGCTTATGTAACCTGGCCAACTGGACAGCTGGACAACTGTGACTTGGACATGTATTTGCTTCGATAACATTACGCATGCCAATTAAATGGCTTTTGCTATTGTTTTTTTTCTTTGTGCCGAAATCTTGCAACTGCACTAAACTGCCGGAAAATCACATGGAAATGAAAATCTCAAAGTGGTTCGCCAAAAAAAAAAACATAGTTCCAAAAACTCGAAAACGGAAGCGCTGCCAAATGCGGAAGACAACTGCAATCGACTACAAAAGCACATCAGCAACAACAATAACCACAACAACAACATCAGCAACAACAACAACAACAACAACGAACTTCAAGTCGTGCTCATCATTTGTGTGCTTCGAGTTTGCTTTGTTGTGAATCGCCGTAAGTGAAAGATGTTTTTTATCCATACTTTTCTTTGTTGTTGTTTTTTTCGGTTTATGTTATTGTTGCTGGTTTGTTGTTGCTGTCTCTTTTACTTATTGGGATTGTTTTCATTTGATTTTAATCGCTGTTTTATAGGTTTTTATGTTGTGGTTTTACACTCAAATTGCTTGCCATGAGTCATTTTTAGTCAGCTCTTGTGGTTTTTTTAATTCGGGTTTGTGGCACGTTATTAGACAATTGCAAAAGATATAAAGATATTGTATCATATATCAGCTGGTCTTTCAGTAAATTTTGTACATGACTTACATTTTGTACATATAATTGAAGCTGACAGCAAAGGAATTGTTATTTCGTAGGTCTGGGACAATTAACAAAAACACAGTAATACAAAACAACAGTTTTTATCTCAAGTTGTTGCAGCTGAAATTCTTAGATTAAATCTTGTTAAGATTAAACATACTTCTACATGAAATATCTATTTAAATCATCGAATAACAATCAGATCTGAGCTGTAATTATTATGAACATTTTCATATATTTTCGATTGCTACTGGGCATAATTATTTCTTTCAAAACTGCTGCTGTCTGGTGTCTTTAGAATGTGGCAAATTGTGGCTTAGCTTATATGTTTCCCCAAAAATTGTTTTAGTTTTTGACTTTAATCTATGAAACCAAGGCCAGCGAGTGGTAACTACAACTTGATAAAAACCAAATTAATAAGTGTTTCAAAACTGTGTCACGTTAGCAAAGTGGCCGAAATTCTAAGGCCCACATTTATGTTTTTTTTTAATAGAATGAAATACCATAACTTATAAGTATTTCTAGAATATTAAAAAATGGTTTTAAGTCATATATCATCGCACAACAACCTGGGTAAAGTGCAGCCCCTTAAAATCTCCCATAACCTCCGCTGCACTTTAATTAAAGCAACAACCTCTCGGTCTCATACTTGACTTTGGCCATCACACTCGTCCGTCCTCCATGACACGCGTTTTTTCATTGCGCATACGCCCCATCAGCCAGACAATATAACATTATAAATATAACTCTCTGATGGCACCTTTGACAGTAGCAAAATCCACAACAACAACAACAGCAACAACTTAATGACGTGCTTTATAATGTTGAGCCGCAATTATTGCGAAATATATTTAGCAAAAGAGCAACGAAGGGTGTCAAGGTACAGGCGCCACATTTAAATGAATAAACCACAATTAAAATAAAAATATTAAATATGATATACTTAGTATATATAATAATTAAAATGTATGGCAGTAATTATGACTATAGTTGAACGGTAGCTACAGCTGATTAAGCAGACGTCCGTCAATTAATTAACTGGGCCAACAACAAGTCTTAGCTGTCACCAGACAAGGCAGTTTGCCAACGATGAGCCACTCTTTTTATATGTCTTTTCTTCACTTCTTTTATTTGGATGAGCCAAAAAAGTGCGTAACAAATTAAAAAATAAAAGACGTCAGCCGCAACAACAATCGATTACAACAACAAGAGAAAAAACAACGTCAATGATGTTTGGTAAAAGAGACATTTAGACTTGCTCGACTGACACGAAGCACAGTGGTTGAAACAAAATAACAATTCTTAGTTCAATTTAAAGTTATCGTATTTATTAAAGCAGTCTAAATCATAATTAAAATTCAACCATTCAGTAAACGTCTTTACTCTTCACATTTCACAAAGCTAAACGAAATTTTTAAAAAGTTGCAAAAACTTAAATAAATTTATTTTAATAAAAAGCTATCTAAATGATAATTTCGTAGCTAAATCAGCGAAAATATGTCGTAAGAAAAATATGAAAATAAACGAATTTCGTTAACACCATCGAAAAATGTTTGGTTCAAAAAATGATCATAAAATGTGTGAATTATTATTTGCTTTTGACAGAGTTTCTCTTACACTTGGACACTGTGCAAGGTTTGGGGCTAAGCTATGTTTCCACTTGAATGGCGAACAGTAACAAGTGTCTGTTCATTGTTGGTGGACAAACAACTAAATATTTATAGATAATTATAAGTATGCAGTTGCTGTAATTGTGAGTGTACGTGCTACGGAGAGCATCAACCTTAAAGTTGTTCAATGGTCAAATCAATTTCAAAATTGTTGTTGTTGCTGGCAAATATGTGAAGCAAGGTCGCCA
The DNA here is from genome assembly GCA_037043495.1 of Drosophila recens. NCBI lineage: Eukaryota > Metazoa > Arthropoda > Insecta > Diptera > Drosophilidae > Drosophila > Drosophila recens. The sequence goes on along the minus strand of JBAMBJ010001482.1, from coordinate 23,434 downwards.
CTGGAATTGGAAATTTTGATGGGCCAACATAAGAAATTGTGCAACTATTTATGCAGTTGACGCAAATTTCATGTGTCAACAACGACGGCACGCCCCAACAAAAGAAAAAAAAAGACAACAACGACAACAAACTAAGGCAGCATCAAACAGCGATGACAAAGCCAATTCAGAAGAAAGCCAAAAAGGCAAAGGCAATCAGCCATGGCCAAAAACAGATGCCAAGCTGTCAGGGCGAAAGTAAAAGCTTAACTTAAATACTAAATGGATATTTAATTTTTTGTCTTTTCAGCGGAATTTATTTTTAGCACAGAAGAAGAAAGAAAATAACTGGAAACACAAACCGGCGAAATGCGCATGAAAAACGATGCAGCCGAAAAACAGCAACAAAAGTCGCCAACTTGAAGATGATTCAATTGCACTCTGCCAACAGTTCAACGGCATTTTTTCGTCAAGAGTTCGAGCAAAGTTCAACTCGAATTGGGTCAATTGTCTGGTAATTAACTGGTGGTTGTATAATAAACAAAACCGAAACACTTTTCACCCACTACTTTTAACACTTTCAATATTTTTGTTTTAATTTTCTTTGGGTCAAGGTTTATGCATTCGATTAAAACTATGCAATTCGCGTTGGTTTCACGCTCTTTTTATTTTGCAATTCGGATGCAACGCGGCTGGCGTCAGCTGGTCATTGGACTCGGAAACACTCTCGATTTCGACGCTGGCGACGCTGCCGCGGCATAATTCCGGACGAAGTGTTAGACAATAATTTGCGGGCCGCGCGCGAAACGCCCAAAACAAAATGTGGACAGCGACAACGACAACAACAAGAGCAACAACTTGATCTTGGCTTTCACGGGAGCGCACGTGTCTTAGCCCAAAAGAGAGAAAGAGCGAGAGAGAGGGAGAGAAATACGCGCACTACGAAATTCGAATTTGGAGCTGAGACGTGCGCTTGGTTTGCGCGTTGGCGAGTAACTGAAGCACGCGTTCGTGTCTTAAGTCTTTCGTTTTCGTGTATCCAAAAAGTTTGTGGAGCAGAGCGCAAAAAAGCTCGTGGAGCCTCAGGGCAACTTATATTATTTACAAAAGCTTCGGGGTGTTCCAAAATTCAAGAGCGTTTGCATTTCGGCTTTTAGATGCGAATTTTAATTGAAATTGAACTGACTTTAGAAATTATTTTGCTTTTGAAAGCAATAAGTTATTAACATGTGGCAATGAGTAGAATAAATAAATATAAATTTTTATTGAAATTTGGACACATTGTAAGGTAAAAAAATAGCAGAAGCAATTACAAATTGCATTTTGATGCATGAATTGAAATCAATAGTATTTTAAATATATTTGATAAAATTTAAGTTTTTTATTATATTTAAATAAAGACTTTAATTCAGGGACTGCAAATAATAGTTATGCACAAATAGTTAAAAGTTAAGCACAAAAAATCTCTAAGAAGAGTGGAAAAAAAACATATGTTATTTTTTAACGGCAAATTCGAAAACAGGATAAAGTTTTGTTTGCAATTATTAATTTTAAAATTATTTCTATTTATTAAAATTTTTTAAATGATAAAAGTTAAAGATAAGTATTATTTTTCAATTTGTATGCACAAAGTGAGCTCTAACTTTTATGATTTAAAAAAAAATTTGTATATACAAAATTTATTAAAAAAATAAAAATAAAAATAAGTGCTCAATTTGTACATAAATTAAAACAAAATAATTATTTTTAATTTTTATTATTTAAATTATTTTTAATAATAAAAATATTTTTTTTATATAAATAAGCCAATACTTCTTATTTTTTAATTTTTTGAATAAAAATTATAGTTGTTTAATTCATGCTGTTTAAAAGTAGCTATATTTTTTATCATATCTATTTCTTTATTAAGAACTACTTAAAGCTTAAATTCGATGACTTAGTTGGGGAATTAGGACTTAAAGCTCAGCTACTTCCATGACAACATCGACAAAGGGTCCTTTGGCAAAAGGATGGTTTTCATGAGTGCTGAGAAAATAGGAGCCAGATGCGCTGCAAGCGAGAGAATTTAAATACAATTATTATGACAAAAGAGAAGATCTTGAACGTACTTTTCAGGGACAAAGTAACCCATTTGAGTGTTGGGCATGTGGGAGTAGAGGCTGCAGCGTTGGGCGAAGAACTGCATCCAACCGCCGCATTGCTGTGACCAGAAACCGCGATCACTGACAATGGACTCTGCGTAGTAAACGGCGGCTCGATAGTGATTGCAATTGTAGAATCTCCATTGGCTGACGTAGCTGCAGCCGCGTTGATTGAAGTGCTCGAGATTGGGATAGAAATCGGCATGGCCCATGGGCGACAGCATGGAAAACATGAAGGGATCCGTGTGTATCACATCGATAAAGTCCGCGTCGCTGGGATCGAGTCTCTCATGCTGCCAGCTGTTCATAAATCCAGGTCCAGCTGGATCCAGGCCAGTAATCCTTGCCAGTGGTTGCTGCACATAATTGGCCACCATGCCAGCAATTTGAGCACCCAAACTGAAGCCAATCAGATGAATCTCCTCCCGTCTGTAGATGCCTGTTTCCAGCAGACTGTCTATGAACTGGGCCAGGCACTTGGACACCACTCGGGCATTCTGCACCGCCCATGGATAATAGCAGGGGAATCGCACCAGGCTGCCATAATCCACTGAAACCACATGCACCGCCTGCGTCTGGAGGAGCACATCTCGCACCTCCAGATTGGGTGTCAGGCTGCGATTGCCAATGAATCCATGGATGAGTATCTTAAGCGGCAATCGAGGCTCAAAGAGTTCCGAGCTGAGATTCAGTGGATTCAGCATGGTGGGTGCATCTCGAGTGGAGCTGGATAAGGGCAATAATTAATAATTAACTGGGCAGGATCAGTTCGAGTTGGCACTCACTTGGTGTAAAGCCAGAAACTAATGCGCGAATTGGGACACTGCTGTTGGGCAGAGACGCACAGCTCAGGGAGGAATCCCATCTGGCACTCAGAGCTCCTCACTAGCAACAGCACTGAGAGAATTCTGAGAATTGCTTTAATCCAATGTTCGCACATTGCAATTGTCTGCAATAATTTGCTGCGTTGCTCTTATTTAAATTCTATTAAATTAAAACAGGTTGACATTGGGATCTGCATGGGAAATGAGCCACCCTTATGGCTGTGTTTCTTCTTCTGTTGACCTTGCTGATAACGAGTCAAGGCTCCAATTGTTGCTCTAGGTCAGTGGATGCCATGTGCGGGTCTTAAATTCCACATCATTCAACTTGACAATGAAACTGAACAAAGTCACACTATATTGCTAATACTGATAAGTATTCCGACTATTTAATTAACACTCTTCATATTGACTTCCTGTTTTATATTATACAATTTAGTAGTAGCTACTAAGGTTAGTTGCATTTTATATCTGAGTAGTTCTTGTAGTCTGTGTTCTTTTTGTACATTCAACTCCCAAATCTTTATCAAAACTGATAAGATTTTCGCACTGTCTGTCTTTTTATACCCTCTAAGCAAAGGGAAAATAATATTATTTATTTAAAGAGACATTTTATAATATATAAAGCGTATATATGTATGTGTTATTAGATTAATATTAAATTTAATTTAAATCATATTCGTTTTATATTATTTTGTGTAATCAGAAATTATTATGATACAAATTTTCTGTAATCAAAATACATTATATGAAATTTGAGTACCTGTGAAATTTTGTAAATACTAATTGCTTAAATTAGACAAATTTAAGAGATTAAAGAAAAACACAATCTTACAATTCAGATGCTTTTTCTTATTTTAAGAATCTTAGTTCTTGAAGCATATTTCTTAAAATTTATATTTTCTGATCAGTTTTCGTAATTTTAATATCCGATCTTAATGATAAAAGCGTAAATTTTTGTAAATAAATTTAAAAGGAATTTTATATTTAAACGTAATTTATTAGATTAGTAAATAATTAATGACCAAATATAAATAAATCATTTAAATTCCATAAGATGTTATCACAATATAGCCTAGGAAAGTGGCTCATCCAACATGTCCTGCTCCCGATAGATCAATTGTTTCTCTAGCTCGTTCGCCTCGACATCGCTGCACTCGAGATCCGGAATCGATTCGCGCCACTGCGGCTCATAGTCATCTTCGATTTCGTTGTGCTTGGGATCCAGACGGAACTTGGCCAAGTACTTGCTGTTATCCGCCTCCTCCAGCTTGCCCAAGGCGTAGGGCGGCTCGCTGCCCGTCTTGAGGAAGTAGGCGCCTCTGGTGTCCTCTGCGACGTGATATCCCATGAGAGCTTGCGGAGCACGAGTGGAGCACAGGCCAAAGAGATGGATTAGCCAGCTGGAGCACTGGCGACCCCAGAAACCCACCCCAGTGGAATTGATGGACTCGGCGTAGAAGCGCGAGGCACGCTCGTGATTGCAGCTGCCCGGATCATTGGGGTTCTCCTCCATGCAGCCCGGCTGCAGTGCACCGAAGTTGGGATAGAAATCCACATGCCCCATGGGACGCAGCATGCCACGTCCCAGCGTGTCCGTGTGCACCACATCCACGAACTCGGCATCGGTTGCATCCAAGCGCCGGTTGTCGCTGCCTAGGATAAACAGCGGCTTGGCAGGATCCAAGCCCGTAATCCGCTTCAGCTTACGCTTCAGATGATTGGCCGTTTGGCCGGCCAGCTGACCGCCCAGACTGAAGCCAATGATGTGGATCAGCTCGTGCTGGACAATGGCCCGATCGACGAGGTTGTTGATCAGCTGCCCCAGACACTTGCTGACCAGTGGAAGATTCTGCACAGCCTGGACATAGCACGGGTAACGCACCAGAGGACCGTAATCGATGGATACCACATAGACATCCTCGTTGTCCAGCAGCGCAGGACGGATGCGATCATTGGGCGCAAAGTCCCGATGTCCTGTATAACCATGCAGTATGATTTTGAGTGGGCGTGGCGGCTGAAAGTCCCAGGGATTGAGATCGAGCGGATCTAACTGGACAGGCGCATCCCTTGTGGCACTGCAACAATAAAAAGGATATCCATCAAAAATGGTAATTCCGAAAATGAGGACTCTGCTCCTACTTGGTGTAGAGCCAGAAGGTGACATTCTGATTGGGACACTCCATGCCGCCAACCACAAAGCAGGCGGGATCCACCAAGCCCAGCAAAGGATTCCCAGCAGAAAGTCCAACAACAGCTATAAAAATAAATTTATTTTTAGAATTTGCCAATTGCAGTTTTACTCCTAACTCACCCAGCAACAAGAGCAGCGGAGTCGCCTCCATGTTGACGAAGTTCTAAGCCAACTGTGCGGCAAGCAGCGAAAGTGGCCGCTATTTAAACTGTTTGTTTACTTGTTGCCGTCGCGTCGCGTCGTATCAAAGACAGCGATCTGTCTGAACCGCTTGGCCAGATTGACTGTTGACTTGTCGTACATACTCTCCGTATGCAAGCACCCACACCAGACAGCGCCAGCAGCAAGCGACTAATTCGCACATTTATGTGTGGTTGCTAATTGGGTCAAAAAAGAACGCAAAGTGTCGTTGGTATTTCAAAATTTCAAATTTTAAACGTTCCTTAAGGCGCACGAGTGGCGCCATCTATGTGACATTTGTGCACTATCATCAAGGGCGAAGCGGAGTAGCATAGCAAGCAGCTTTTGTTAGAGAGGATCTAAGCATGGGCTGGCGCGTCATTTAAACTTGAATTTGTAATTTGTTAATTGATGTTTGAAAGTAGCCCACCCATCATCTGGTAAAATATTATAATGATATTTATTGTAGCTACAAAGATGTGACGAGTTACATTTTAGCATATGTGCCTTGTACAGCTCTACACTTACGTTTAATGTGAATAAGAATAAGCAGATTATTATTTTTATGTCGACTTCTTCAACAGACATTCAATAATTTACCTTTAGCTGATATTCTGAGTATTATCGAACTGTACATTTTTGCACGTTCTTCTTTAATATGCAATTTAATGAAGATAACAGCGCAGTTTAAATATCTTTCTTTTATAAGTTAAACTCAACATTTTATTCGCATTTTGTCTGTTTAACAACTGGTTATCGTAAGTGCCGCAATCTTGCACGCGAATTTATCGTATGCGCCATAAAATGAAAATTAGTTGACTTATTCCGTTGGTTGACTATTGTTGTACATAAGTATGTAATTTAGAAGAAATGTGAAATCCTGAAAAATTTGATTTTTGTACGATAATTTTCCAAAATATTATCCTTCTTATAAAAGCCTAAATCTGGACATCGTCCTTTTTATGTGGTTTGATGGTTGCCACCGTGTTGTGGTAACCAAGGCTGCCACACCGTTTTATATAAGCCAGGGCTGCCACACCGTTGATTGGAAACAAAAACAAACAAAACACAAAAAAATTATTGTAGCAATTATTAATTAAAACAAACATAAAATAGAACTTGTAGCGCTCTGAAAGCTTGTGCGTGTGTCGGGAATAGCTTAGTTGTTTTTATAAAATTACAAGTGGAATTTAAATAAAGAAATAAGCATCAATTGCAGTGTTATTTGTTGGGCAGCCGCTGCACAAATCTTGGCTGCACTAATTCAACAAGTGCACAACAACAAACAACAACAAAAGCTTTCACCTACAAATTTGACCCGGCAGCTGATTGTTAAGATGATAAGTAAATGGAAAATTTTCATTCACCGTGCGTAGGTCTGGAAAACGGCAACTATTAATCTGTTCCAAATCAACTTGATTTAATTTTAATTTATAAATCGATGTTGCCAATTTAAAACTGTTTACAAGTAAGTGATGAAATAAAGAAAAACAGCATTCAACTTAACGATTCGTATTTGTAGACCAGACTGCAAAAGATGGCCAAGAGACAGATGTGGGATCACATGCGGCAGGTCTTCCAACAGGCCGTCAGCGCAGTGCATCCAGAGAAGATATTCGTGGACTTCAACAGCTTCGATTTGCGACCCAAAGAAAAAGATCAGCGTGTCTATATAAAGTTGGATGGACAGCAGCATGACATAACCGGGAAGACCTGCCATGTTGTGGGCTGTGGCAAGGCCGTGCTGGGCATGGCCAACAAGGTGAGCCTGGATCTGGGCCAACTCTCAGCTGGCGGGGTGCTGAGCGTGCCCGTCAACACGCTGCAGCAGTTCAAGCAGCCCCTCTGTGACAAGCTGACCGTGCACGAAGGTGCACCCAACAATCTGCCCGATGAGACGGCTCTTAAAGCAGCTCAGGCGATTAAGAAGATCGCCGAGAGCATGACGGGCACGGATGTGCTTTTTGTGTTCATCTCTGGTGGCGGTTCCGCCTTGCTGCCACTGCCACGACCACCGCTGACGCTGCAGGACAAACGGAGCATGGCAGACAAGCTGATGAAGCAAGGTGCCAGCATTCAGGAGATCAACACGGTGCGCATCGCCTGCTCGGAGATCAAGGGCGGACGCTTGGCGCTGGCTGCTCGACAAGCGGGCATGCTGGTCACCTTTGTGCTGAGCGACATCATTGGTGATCCGCTGGAGCTAATTGCCTGCGGTCCCACGATACAACCCAGCGGTGCTAGCGAGTCTACAGCGGAGATTTTAAGGAAGTACCAAGTCTGGGATGATTTGTCCGCTGAGGTCAAACAACTATTTGAGAAGCCAGAGCAACAACAACAGCAAGGCGCGTTTGTCAATAGTCAAGTGTTTGTAGTGGGCAACAATGCGATAGCCACGACAGCAGCTGCCCACGAGGCCACCAAACTGGGCTATATTCCCTGCGTGCTGAGCTGCTCGGTGCACGGGGATGTCAGCAGCGTGGCGGCGGACTATCAGCGTTTGCTACACGTCATCCAGGAGTTCAAACAGCAAGCAATTAACCAAGAGCAGCTGCGCGAAAGATTTGCTTTTGATGAGAGAAGATTCCAGGAGTTCTTAAAGGCACTAGAACAGCACATGGCGACAAAGGCACCGCTGTTTATCATCTGTGGCGGCGAGCCCGTCATCAAGGTGAGTTGCAGCCACAAGAGAACACGAATGCATTGCTAACTCTGTCATCACAGGTCATAGGTCAAGGTCTTGGTGGACGCAGTCAGCACCTGGCGCTGCTCATGTCCCAGATGCTGCATCGGGATGAATCGCTCGGTGGCTGCACATTTTTAAGCGCTGGCACAGACGGCATTGATGGACCGACAGATGCAGCGGGAGCCATTGGCGACAGTTGTGTGATTGATGCCTATCTGGCCAGCCATACTTTGGATGAACTCGCCGAAGTGTTGCGCAATTGTGATAGCTACAATTTCTATAGGCAGCTTGCAGATGGTGACTATCATCTGATCACTGGACACACGGGCACCAATGTGATGGATTTGCATTTCCTAGTGGTGCCGTAATAGCGACGACTCGACGACGTTTGCCAATTGCCCGTTAATGAAGTTGCTCTTGAAACCCGCAGTTGAGAGAGAGAGACATAACATAGTTTCAATTTGTTTAATAAGTGTTCAGACAGTTTTTACGATTTTCCTGCTTAATGTTCCTCTAAATTTTTACGACTCGTTTCATTAACATTTTTAATATGCATTTAAATACGAGTATACGGAATGGCTCTTCTTATGCTTCAAGTGACAAACATAAAATGACAATTAGCTTTTGCCTCTTCATAAAAGAATGTGCCTTATGAAATCAGCAATCAGTAAAATATTTTTTTAAATTTATTTCGTTAGGCTTCCTTTATTTTTTTTTAGTTTGCAGTTTCCAGATGAATTGTGATGATTTTATGGTTGTGTGATAAATCAACTGATATATCTATCTATATGTATTCATATGTTATTTGATTACTGTGAAGCATAAATATTTGTCATTTATGTATTTGTTTTTTGTTTTCTTATTTGCTATTGTTATTGTTTTTTTCTGCTGTGCGCCTCTCATAAAAATGCGCTGCTAATAAATCATCTTAATTGTTTAAGACCCCAAAGGCAAACAGTAGCAACACCAACAGCAACAAAAATAGCCAGCGATAATTGCAATTAAAAATGTAAATTTATTTGTTTAGTTTTATTTTTAGCAACAACAATACAACTACAAATATAACAAAAGAAAATATAATAAAATTTACTAGAAAAAAACTTAAAATAGCGACGCGCGCCCAGTTGCAATTTACAATTTTACAACTGACACTTCGCTTGCATATTTTTCTAATTGCGCTTTTTTTGCCTTCCTTTTTATACCCTATCAATGGGTATTTTAATTTTGGTATTAGAAATGTGACATATTGTGGATGACTTCTTGCTATAAAGATCTATCTCATAGTCTTCTTTATCTGTATCTTTTTTATGGCTCATGAAAATCTTAAATTTTTGGATATTTTGGTTAAATTTCTTGGTTTTGTACTAGATGAAAAACTTTCGTATTTCTATAATTTCTCAACTGTAAAGTTTTTTCGAAAATCAATTGAAATAAATGGAAAATTATTACATAGTTCTTTGTTATTGGGTAGATCCACCAACCTTTTTACATTATTCCTAAAATATAAAATATGCAGGGTATGTGACAGGCGACTATTTGGTGTCTGCTCCATAACTTGGCTATAAAGCAAATACTATACTTGTTGATGAAAGACTTAACAATATTAAGCTAATTATCCCCTTGAACTTTGATTGCTATACTCATGAATAGAATCTGTTCGATGAATGAGTGTATTTAATATTCGACAGTCCATTCATTGTTTTATATTGTCTAATGCACAATAGACACTTTTGTTGCTATTTATAATTGTTGTTGTTGTTCTTGTTGTTGCCTGCTCTGTAGAATAATTATTTTTGCCGCGCATTTGGCCCAATTATTAAATAATCACATTCGCTTGTATTGGCGAGTAACTGAGTCTGTGCTATTTTTGCTTGATTAACTTTGTTATTAACTATATACGAGTATATGCATAAATGTTCATATAAAAAAAAAATAATATAATAAATTGCAGCTGCGGTCGCCGCACTTGCAGCAAATGACTAAGTTTACAATTCTTAGGAAAAATATGACTTGATAAATCAGACTATCTAATTACTATCCATTCAACAACATACTGCGAGTACATTCAACGGAAAGTCTTTCGGGTATTCGAGTAACCAATTGTTGTTCCACTAATTAAATAGATCTGAAAACATAACAACAGAAGTATTTAGCTGATTTTATTATGTTACTTGCTTTTAAAAACGACTGAAATCTGTTTTGTAGAAAACAGAATTTTATCTAAGATATGAAATAAATTTCTCAATAAAGGTAGTAGTATATCATGGTAATTAAATCAACTTGTTTTGAAAGTTATTAAATAAACAAATAATGTGTATGGAATAAAAATATTAGCGTTGAATTATTGTGAAGTTTATTAATATTCTTTTAATGGGTATAAGATTAAAGATTTTTCGTAAGATAAGAAACAAATTCAGAGAAATTCTGTAGCTCACTTACTGATATAAAAAAACTCAAAACTTTATTAAATTATTTAAAAAAACTTGATCAATAAAAACTGAGTTTTTTTCAACGATTTCTGAAAAATTTCGAAATATTTGATTGATGTAGCATTAATTATACAAAGAAGCCTACGATAAAGCTATTCTCAAATGAAGACTCATCTTAAAATTATATTATAATTAATTTACTTACTTCTAAAAGTTTTTTTTTAATTATGTAATAAATCTAATAAAAATTCTGGTATTTAGAAACAGAAATAAAACCACATAAAGTAATACAATCGATGTTTATCAAAGTTTTAATTAATTATGTGAGGGCTGCTCACAACAAAGCTCATCTTTGGATAACATGATTCTAATTGAAGAGACTACAATGCAATTAAGCCCAGTTGCTGACTATGGATCTGGATCTGCATCTGTAAATGATTCTTCAAGACTCTGTCCACTTCATAGGGCTTAACGCCCACACTGAGATCTATGGGTTGTGATTAGAAACATTTCCGTTTCCGTGCTGTGTCTGCAACTAACTGTTGCTGGTGGTCAGCTGCTATATTTAACATTACATTTAAGTACTTGTATTATGATTGGGGCAACTTGGCAGCAGCAGCAGCAGCTGCTGTGGAATGTCGCGTCAATTTGTCTGCCTCGTTTTCCGTTGGCGTAGCAACAATCTCGGAGTAAGCATCGAACATCTGCTCATCTGATGCTTCTGTGTGTATACTCTTGATGATAATTACAAAATTGTTGATCATCATCATGAACATGATCATTACAATGATGTTGTTGTTGTTGTTGCTGTTGTTGCGGCCATTGAGTGCAAGTGTCGCGTTGATTTATTAATTAAGCATTGGAGAGCTGCGCGTGGCAACTGCGTGGCAGCAGCGAAGCTAATGAAGTGCTCGGACTTGGACTCGGACTCGGTCTCGCACTCGCACTGACTCTGGCCATTTTAATTAACGATCCGATCCAATGGGATGCGATGCGATCCGATGCGATCTCGAATCCGCTGCGTGTGAGTTTTGAGTACATATCAAATAGACTTTTGGGGCAGCTGAGATGTTGACTTATGACATCACACCCATTTGGACAGCAGCTGGCACTGCCCAGACAAGCTGACGACGCTTATCACGCACACTGAGTACAAGAACACACACATTGCGCATACGCCGCGTGGCCCCTTAAAAAAAAGTCAGCAAACAAATTGAGAATTGTGCTTCACTCGCGCTTTGGCGACATCAATTTGACTGCTCTTAATTTGTCTAGACAATGGCAAAGTTCATACCAAGTGTCATGCTATCATACTACATATATATCATACATATGTATATATGTACACATATCTGTGTTCTATGAGCACACAAGTTCAATTAATGATTTTGTCACATGTTAGCTGGAACTGTGGCACACAATTTGCATTTGATTTGGATACTTGTATTCGCATTCACATTACTCAAAAGCTTGGCCATGATTCATGCCATCTTCAATGGAATGTCTTAATTTGAAGCATCTGTCCGTATTCTTTAGTGGGGTGGGAAGAGGGAGGTGACAGCTTTTCAGACCTAGCCCCCAGTGGGGAAGACATCAAGTTAAGTGCACTGAACTGCTTCAAATTCCTCACAAAGGCATTCAGATTCGGTGTGAGATCAGGACAAAGAGACAGGAGAATTGTGACTATTAAGAAGAATATTCCAAAGAATAATTTCTACAATCTAAGATAAAGCTTTTAGAAAAGTGGACGCTTTGTGGTATTTTAAAAGGTTTTGTTTTATTTAAAGCTTTGTCTATTTTTTTAATTTCGTGAGTAGTAGAAAAGTGTCTGTTTAGGACAAATGTGTGAAAGCAATTCTTTAATATTAAGTATTAATAAAATTTCTCTAAATTTCTCTAATATCTGAATAAGTATTTTGATCATTTTATTTATTGTCCAGCATAAAAGCAGCCGACACAACAATATAAATTTTACATTAGGCATTAAAAACAAATTTTAAATTACAAAATAATGTAAATAATTAAAATCGATCAAATAAAGTATTTCCAAGTGAGTCTTTGAGAATATAATGTGTGTTTTTTTCTCTACAGTTTCTACTTTCCAAAAATGACACACATCATAATTATTTAATGAATTTCCTACCAACTTATCTAATCTGCAAGTTTTAAAGTGCCAGACATGGTCCATGGTCCAAAAGATGAAAAGGTTGAGGCTTAGACCATACCAAACAATGAAAATAAAAGCATATGCTCTTTATGATGTTGCACCAATTATCAATTATTACAGAGACCCAGATTCCAGTTCCCAGTTCTCATTGGATGCTCCTCCTCCCCTCAGAGTGTTAATGCTGAGCTTGCCATTTATCAAATGCATCATCTTCATCGGAGCGGCTACCCCTTCACGGCCAACGCCAAGGGGCATGTGGCATGAAGCATGAGGCAGGCAACGGGCAGGCTTAATGTCAATCTGCTGCGTTGAGCTGAGCTGCAATTGCTGCTTCTTGGCTGGCTATTAATGCATTACAAATAGGTGCGCCAGACCACAACAACAACGACGGCAGCAGCAACCACAACTGGCAACATGGCCATAGACGCGTCGGTGCCGTTGACCAATATGAGACGGAGACTGAGGCGCAGGCAGAGACAGAGGCAGGGGTGAAGGATAGGGCTGAGGTGGAAGCCACAGCAGACGACCTCAAGTGTTGGCAACAATCGCCGTTGCCTGCTGCACGCTTGGCCGCAATACCCGCACTTAAGTGCAACAGCAGCATCAACAGGCTGCAACAGCAACAACAACTGCAACAGCAACAGCGACAGAAGCAGAAGCAGTTCAAGTTTGCGCTGAGGAATTCCTTGCCGCTGAAATAATTAAGCATTGCAACATTGTATATTGTTGTTGTTGTTGGGGTGTTGCAGGCTCGTTTAACAAGGCAGTCATCTTAACAAGTGCCTCAGCCGAGCAGTTCTACAACTTTTTGTTTTTCCTTTGCCAAGGAATTTCCATTTTATTTACATTTAGAATGTGACGCGACAGGCTTTCAGTTGCCAGTTGCCAGTTGCCGGCCAAATCGAAAGCTATTTGCCCCATTTGCATATATGTATTTATTTATGTAGTGCATGCACACATGTTGCTGGCAACAATGCTGCCAACAACAAATGTTGCCAGCAACATTGAGGCTTCGTATATCAAAGCCCAAAAAGTTGTCAGCACATTCAAATTGTTTTTATTTTTATCTGCTGCTGATTATAAAAAAAAACTTGGCTTCAAATACAAATTAAACAAAAATAAATATAAAAAAAAAAATTATAATGCCAGCATAATAATTTAATTAAAGCAAAAAGTTGTTTTTCCGCTTTGTTTGTTTGTCTCCGCCGTCTGAAGCTGACGCTGACCGAGTGGAAGGCAAAACAGCTCATAAAAAAGCGAAAAAAACAAACTTAAAATAAAAGACAGACAACAAAATGTGTTCAGGCTATGAGATGTTGCCTTAAATATGGTTAGTTAACTTGGCTTGTCGGCTTATTGCATAATTATCATGTCAGGCCCAAGTGACAGTCTTCCAGTTCCTTCCTTGCTTCCTTCCTTCCTTCCTTCCCTCCCCTGGAAACGTTTCTTTACGGAAATGCAAGTTGCCAATGCGTGAAAGTGTTGCAAATGCCGTCAGTCGTTGTTGTTGTTGTTGTTTTTGCTATTGTTGCAGCTGCAATCACGATTTGCTGATGCTGTTGGCGCTGTCAACAACTTGACAACAGCAGCAGCAGCTACAACAACAACAACAATAACAACTTTTCCATAACCTCAAAAATAATAAAGCGACGGCTATTTTTATAATGCGCAATCTTCGATGCGTACACCGAGATGTCGCTGTCGGCGTCAACGTCGACGTCGACATCACTGTGTGCCGCCAGCTGTGTGCCATGCACCCATTCTCTGCCTCCCTGCCGATCTCTCCTGCTAGCCCACCTGCTTCCCCAGCCCATAAACAGCATCTTCGCCCACCGCCTACCCCCATCCCCCTCCTCCTGCTCAGCCCCTTCAACCCAACAACAACACACAGCGCACACCACTCACAATGTGTTGTTGTTTATTGATTTATTAGAAAATTCCAATGAACAAGTTTTAATACACGACGACGACGACGCTCGCAGCAGTTGCTTATGTTGTTGTTGTTGCTGCTGCTGTTGTAGTTGTTGCTGTTGCTGTAGCTGATGTTGTGGCAAAAACAATATCGGAAAGAGCAGCAACAACACGTAAGAACTGGCAAAAAAGTAGCAAGTGCAATATTTTAATTACGCTGCCAGCGGCAAGAGCAACAACAACATCAACTGCAACAACAACAATAATTGGCAACATGCCGCATTGATTTGGCTTACAGTGTTGCCAGACTATGAGCAGCAGTTGCCAGACGTGGCAGGTGAACGCTGCGTATGCGTAATTTAAAGACAATTGTGGAAGCAAAAGTATTTGATATATTTTTAAACATGCATAGAAGAAATTAATAATATATATAAAGAATTTATTATTGAAAGGGAACTAAAAAAAGGTTTAAGCATTAAATGCTTAAAATCTTAATTAAAATCAACCACGATTCATTTGTGATTTTTCGTTGGTGTTTTGTTTATTCTTAGTTGTCTACGATTTGCTTAATAATAAGCTTACAATTATAATTATATCATTATCATAATAATAATAATAAGTCTATATTAATATTATTTAAATTGTCTAGGTTTTCAAATATTTATTCTGAATATAAAAACAGCACATTTCTTTAGGTCGAACTAATCAAATATCTTTTTTAATTTTCAACTCGAGTAGTCAAAAATGTTTCAAAGGCTAGCAACATTTGCATGTTGTCAAGCGCTCGCTTCAGTTTGGCTGTCTGGCAACGCTGTGTGGTCAATCCACATGGCGTATAATGAATACGCTCAGTCTTAAACATTTTGCAATCAATTTAGATTTACATTTGTTGCACTTCGCTCCGCTTGTTGTTGTTTTTGTGGCATGCTCAAAATGTCAGACTCCAACCAGTTGAGATGCTGATTTCGGGTAACCACGACTACAGCAACAACAACGACAACAACAACACGATAGATCTGTAACAACTTGCAGCGGAGAGCGGCAAAGAAAGTCGTGCATATAAAGAAGCTGAGTAGAGCACAGAGTTGGAGAGGGATGGAGAGATGGGGCTTGGCGAGGGGGAGGAAAGCAGAGCAGAGCGAAGCGAAGCTGAGAGAGTTAAATATTTGTAATTGTCTGGCTGACAGACAGACGGACTTGTTTGTTTGTTTGTTGCTCTTACTGCCGTTGTTGTTGTTGTTTTTTGGGGCTTGATTAATAATTAATCGCAGTCACACACACACATATACATGCATATACACTTGTGTATATGCACACACATGCAAATCGCTGCCTGTTTTAATTACTCAACTTAAATGGCGCTTGAGCTTGAGCGACTTAAGCAACTTGATATGTGAGCAAGTGTGCGTGTGTGTGTGCGTGTGAGTGTGAGTGTGCGTGTGTGTGTGTTTGTGTGTCGATCGACTCTCACTACTACGCGCTCAAACTAAGTAACTAACTAGCTCTCAACTGCTGCGTCTGCTGCTGCTCCGTTGCCTCTGTCGCTGCTGCTGTCGCTGCTGCGACGGCGACTGTGTCTGTCGCTGTATCAGTGACTGTGGCTGTGGCTGCGGCTGTGGCTCGACTGTGGTTGCTGTAGTGCCGCCTGTTTGCCTTGCCCGGCCGCTTTGGCTGCTCATTCAGTTTTTTGCGCTCAGCGCTCGTTGTACGGAACCGAAAGATTCGTCGTTGTCGCCAACGTTGTTAAAGCTTGTCCAAAAAAAAAAGTTTAAAAATAGAAATAAATACAAGCACAACAATCAATTTACAACAACTTGTCATAGCTTGAACTAACTCTTTTCGAGGCAGGCCCAGAAAATAAATCTGCATATGCATATTTGTTTTTGAGCTCGGCTTTTAATTCGTTTCTTTTTTTCTTGTTTTTTTTTTTGTAATAATTCGCGAAGAAGAAGAACAGCAGAGAAAAATAAGAAAAAAACAGTTGAAGCTGTGCATCAGCAGCAGCAACAACAATCACAACAATAACAACAGCTATCCGAGATAGCAGCTGAGCTCAAGAACAGTAAACAGCTTCAAATCTCGCCTCGCCTCGTCTCGTCTCTTTCGTCTCGTCTCGTCTCGCTTTCGCCTCTTCTCAATTCGCTCCTCTCGCCGCGATTGTGGACGTCGACCATTCCGATACCGACTCCGATTCCGATACCGATACCATGCCATGTGCCAATGTGTCAGAGTGTGTGTCTGTGTATTGTGAGGCAATAAGCCAAAGCCATAGCCAAAAGCCATAAGTCAAAGCATTGGCCAACATGTGAAGTGCTAGTGATTTGTTCCGCCTTTTTTACACATAATCAAGCGGTATATATAAATATGCATATATTCAAGTGTTATGCATACCCATACGTATACAAATACATATGTATGTAGAGCTGGTGGCACCCAGACCGATCCCCACAACACACAAGTATAAATATATGCACGCGTTTGTCCATAAATATAATGTATGCTACGTTCGTGAATTGCCAAAATTGGTTGTTGCTGCATTTGCAGCCAAAGGATTTGTGGATTTTAAAACAATCTTGAGTTGTGCGGCAGGTGCACAAGGTAAGCGAATATATAAATATACATATACATACATTATATTTACACTCCACATTGAACTACTCGCTTAGATTTATTAATGCGTATACGACACGGTGCTTGCGTGTCGAATTTCCATTTAGTCAACGAGCTCAGCAACTAAATCTTTTTTAAAATTTTATAAAAATAACTAATGTATATAAATAAAATACACTGATAAATACTGAGAGTTAGTATATTGTATCTAATTAAAAAAGTACAATAAAAATATTTATACTAATTTTTAAACGATTTTTGTAAACTTGATATCAATAATCTAAATAAATTATATATAGATACTGAAAACTTAGTATTTTTTATTTGATTAAAAAAGTACAAAAAACATTTATATTCATTTTAAAACGATTTTTGTAAACTTGATATCAATTATCAAAATAAACCATATCAGTTTTTTTATTTTAAGTCAAAATTAGAATGAATTATACAGAAAATTAAAACTTTCTAGAAGGTGTAAGAAGTTAGAATCTAAAATAGATCAAATATTTATAAAACAAATTAATATTTTATTTCCGTAAATTTCGAAGATTTAAAAAAAATGAAATTCTTAGATTAAAGGGATTAGGTATTTCCTAGTCGAACACTTTTAATTTGTTTTGTTTTTGTATTTTCTAAGAAATCTTGCGAATTAAAATAGGGATTAATAAAGTACTTATGAGCGGAATTTTTTTTTGTATTTAATTCACAAATCCAAGTGCTTTAGAATATAATACACGGAATGAGAAAGATAAATAACAAAGTAGTAAGAGGCCTAAATGGACTGCATATTCATAAGACACTTGAACTGACGAACTAAATCGAACGGCATTCCACGATTGGCAATTGACACTGACATTGGTAACTGGGAAACTGTAATGGTGGGCCCTTCCAGATATATCAATTGGTCGTAGACTTGATAATTTATGACGCCATTTGGTTAATTGAATAATTGCATGTGACTGGTTGACTTTGGGCGTGTTTTGATTATCGTTATACTTATAGTTATAGGTATAGTTATGGATTTGCCATCGCCTCGAGGCCGATTGGCATTGCATAAGCAATAAAGCCAATGGCTATAAACAATAAGCCATAAGACATGCTCCACATTTGAGTCTAGTCACTGTGTGAATCTATGGCCCTATCGGATTACCCCCAACGATATTTGGTTTGCTAATCAATGACATTTATTAACTGGATCTTTTAACTATAAATCTCAATTGGAATGAGAATTTGAATTCGATTCTATATCCCGACATTGCGCCGGGAATAAGTCAACTGATTGTTTTATTGTTTGTTGTCTCGAGATCTGAGCTAATGATATGCTCAATATGTGTGTCTCTAGCTTCTCATCTAACACGCTCGATTTAGAAACTCGTTGGCTTAGGTGTGAAATTGATAGCCACAAATGAAGCGGGGCCCCGCAAACCTGATAACAAACTAAGCAGCAACAACAAGTGGCAAGCAACATCAGCAGCGACTACAATGAAGGTCTTCCACTTTCTGAAATTCGACAAAAAAAAAAGAAACAAACTTAAAAAAAAATCAGTCGACGAAGCGGGTTCAAAATGCTGTTGATGTGGCTCTGGGCCCGGCCAGGTCTGGCCTGGCAATTCACAAGGCCTGAATGCTGCCGCTTCTGATAACAACAAGCAGTCGCAGCAATGCGGCAATAATTTGCTGCTGCTGCTGTTGCTGCCCAGTTGCAACAGTTGCAGTTGCAGCTGGAAGTGGCTACTGGTCATCAGCAGTGGCAACAGGCTTAGGCCAGGCCAACATTTTATCAAAAGTGGTGGCATTAGCTACCCAACTCCCCTCCCTGTCACCTCTGCAAAATAAACTGGTCACACTGGGTAAAGAGAGACAGGCGGACAGCGGCAGCGGCAGCGGCTTCCCAATAGTTTCACTTATTTTACACACATTTTCTTAACGATAAATAAATTCCACAAGCAGATGCGGCTACTGCTCTGCATCAAGCCAGGCCTACACTAACCTGGCCTGGTCAACAACAACACCAACAACTTTTGCTATCACGTTTCCATGCAAAAATTTCCTTGGTATTCCGCATGCACTTGAATTATACTACAACGTACTAAATCTTTGTATAGCTGAGGGGAAGAGGCGGGGGAGTTTCTTGGCTTAAACTTGGTCAGGTGTTTTGTGGCAATATCGATTTTCAGTCGTGGACTTTGCACTCGACAATTGGCAATTGGAATATTTCCGTTCCTTTTAATGACCATTGAATCAAGTAATCAACTAACTGAAATTGAGCAGATAGATAGAGAGATCAAATGAGTGGGGAAGAGGGGGAGTGTAAAGAGAGTGTTATCGATAAAGTCAAGGCCAACTATCTGCATGATGTCTGAGAGGCAAATGAGATACTAGATATTCCCTTAAATGGCATCGAGTTGAGCAGCTCCAACAATTGGGTCAGTGTTGATAGGATAAGTCAGTAAAGTGTGAATATACCCATGAATGACACTTGTCAACAAAGTGATTCACATTTATGAATCATCTTGGACAACATGTCAAGCGCATGTTAAATTTATCTGCGACCATCCTAACATTATTAATTAATAAATATGCTAAGCTATCAAAACATCAGAGATATTAATCTTTAATAAACTCATATTTTATCTAATCTTAGGTAGGTAAATATTGATTTTTTAATCGATAAGGATAATGTAGTTATGTGTTAATTTTTTAAGATCTTACTACATTAGGTAAGTGAGCAAAGGAATTTTTCTTGGATGTCAAACTTTTGAGATCTTCATTTATTATTTTATAATTAATTATCAATTTATTATTGTAGCAACTTTGGATTCATTTTCGTTCTATCTTTATATGGTTATCGAACCCGGAACCGATCTCTGTGACATCTTATTTGCAGGTGTTTATCTTTGTTAGATTGATAACTTAAGTCTCTCATCTAACATAATGTAGTGTATATATTTATATGCTAACTATATGTCATGTGGCTGCTCTAACGGTGCCATTCTTCTTCTTTTTAGCTAATACTCGCACTATCTCAGATTTCAAACCTCAACCTCGAGTTGATGTACATACATACTTACATCCACACACATATATACATATTATATGTATGTACGTCTATGGCCTTCGACTGTTTCACTCGCATTGTCGTTTTCCTGTCGCCCGATTATCAGACCCTATATAAATATAAATATCTTTACTGTTTCATAGTATAGTATATTTAGTATAAAACTAAGCTGAACTAAATTCAGCCAAAGAAAGAAATGTGACTATAACAAACTATAGAAAGAGAGAGGGCAACAAGGGAAGGAGGGGAAGGGGGTCTCTGGGTTAGTTTGGAGGCTGTTTGTTCTGTTCTGATTAAATGTCGCCTTCTTTCGAGTTAACTGAAACTGAAAGATTTGTTCTGTCGGTTGCTTTTATCGTCGTTTTGCTTTTGTAATCATGAGCGAATTTCAAGTTCGATATACGAAATCGCAGCCAACAGCTGATTTCAAAGTTGTTGTTGTTGTTGTTGTTAAACAAAAAGTCGTGCAGCTGCCATTCCGTTGACTACATATATATATATATATCCATATATATACATACGTATAACTGTAAATGTAAATTGTGTCTCCATTTGAAGCTTATCGAAATGAACGCGCGCAAAAATAACGCATAAATAAATAATTAATATAAAATACATACACACACACGCACACACTGATGCGTGTGTGAGTGCCAAGTGATTTGAACTTTGAAGGCAAGACAAGTTGAGTTTGAGTTATGAATTTATCTAAAATCACAGCATGTTGTCGATATCGTCGCTGTTGTAGTTGTTGTTGTTGTTATTGTTCTCATTTGCCTGGCCATTTGACAAGTGGTTTGGCCCAAGTGTCAGACATGATAAATCATATATAATAAATATATCTACATTCGATATTTATGAATACTTTATTGAGAGAAATGGCGCACGAAATGCAAATCGCCTCAACCTGACCCAAAACTGTGTTTTATACGAGTTTACACACATTAAGCATACGCCGTGTGGGCCAACTGAAATTTACTAGAAAGTTAATAATGTGTTTGTTACAGTTTTTACTATTTTGGCCAATTGTTGATTTTTATTAATTCTTAAACCTATAAATAATTGATCTAATAACCAATAAAATAAGATTAAAAAAGAAAAAACATTTTTTTTAAATTCAATTGAAAGCTTAGCTTCAATATTTAATTAATGTAAATATAAGTTGAGCTTATCTAAATAATATAAGGGTTAATTGATTATTATTTAAAAGTTTTATTAAAAATATTTTATGTATTGCCAAATAAAAATCGAATATTTTTATTGATATTTATTTGAATATAGTACATTGTAATGAGCTTAAATTTTAAGCTTAATTTCACCAAGATCAGACTAACTCTAAAAGCCTTTTCATACTTTATGAACTAGCTCTCTTAACTGTCTTCAACATGATTCGATTTACAAACCATTAACAACTTTGTTCATATGGATTCAACATGATCAACTAGAAAATTAGCACAAAAACCGAAAGAATCCATGAAAAATACAAATATAAACCAAAACACGACACGTATATTAGATTACAAGACATCGACAGCGTTTGACTTTGAAAACACGTTTCGAAGCAACTTTGTTCACTGATGCTATAGATGTATCTGTATCTGTTTGTAACAGCAGCAGCAGCATCGACATCACAGTTACAAGCCGTAACCCTCACAGTTAGTTAGATACGCCAGTTTGAACCACTTTCGGTTGGATTAAAAGAGTTAAAACTAGGCTCAAAAATGAATATCAGAAGCGCACTTGCCACCACCTTATGTGAATAAGTATCTGTATACATTTTCAATGCGACCACAGTAACTGTAACTGAAAACTGCAACTGAAAAGTGAATTCTCAAGGAAGCAGCTGCTGGGCAATTGACAATGCTAACAAGGCATTAACAAATATGGCCATAAATATGTATAATTAAGCGAAAATGCAGTAAATTTGCATGCTGATGTAACAACTATGTACATATATATGTACTAGATCGTTCAAAAAGTCCCCGGACTGACACATAGGCCACTCCACTAAAATTTTTAAATAAATTTTTTTTGACTGACTAGTTCATTTCTAGGCTCCAGTGAAAATTTGAGCGCAATCGTAAGCTTCGCCATCGAGCTAGAAATATTATTGTTGTGCAACTTTTTGAGTTTTTTGAAAAATGGAAAAAGCTGAATTTCGTGTTTTGATTAAACACTGTTTTTTGATGGGAAAAAATACCGTAGAAGCAAAGACTTGGCTTGATAAGCATTACGGGGTCTCTGCTCCAGGTAAATCAACCATTTGCGATTGGTATTCCAACTTTAAACGCGGTCGTACAAGCACCGAAGACTCGAAGCGTTCGGGAAGACCAAAAGAGGTGATTATCCCAGAGATCATCAGACAAGTCCGTCAAATCGTATTGACTGATCGAAGAGTCAAAGTGCGTGAGATTGCTGAGACTGTGGGCATATCGACTGGGTCAGCGGTTTCGATTTTGCATGACCATTTGCATATGAAAAAGCTCAATGTAAAATGGGTGCCGCATTTCCTAGATATTGAACAAAGGGAAAAACGAGTGGCCGATTCCAAGTCCTGTTTGGACATGTTTAACCGAAATCCAAGCGAATTTTTGCGTCGATATATCACCATGGATGAGACTTGGATCCATCACTACATTCCGGAGTCCAATCGGTCATCAGCTGAGTGGCGGGAGGCCGGTGAAAGCCGTTCGAAGCGTGTGAAGGCAAGTCGATGGGCTGGTAAGGTTTTTGCCAGTGTATTTTGGGATGGACATGGTATAATACACATCGACTATCTTAAAAAGGGTGAAAAATGCAACAAAGAATATTACTCAGCATTGCTTGATCGTGTGAATGACGAAATTAAGAAGAAACGCCCGCATTTGGCAAAGAAAAAAATCCTTTTTCATCAAGACAATGCACCATCTCACAAAGCCGCTTTAACGATGGAAAAAATCAAAGAGTTAAGTTGGGAATTGCTTCCTCATCCTCCATATTCCCCAGATCTGGCCCCCAGTGACTACTATCTGTTTTCAAACTTGAAAATATGGCTCCAGGGAAAAAAATTTTACTCCAATGAAGAAGTTGAATGGGAAACTGAAGCCTATTTTGAGGGACTTTCTTCAGACCACTACAAAAAAGGCATCGAAATGTTGAAAGACCGTTGGACAAGGTGCATTAAGCTAGACGGAGACTATATTGAATAAATATATTGATTAAAAAAAAAAAAAAGTCTTTTTCACTGTCAGTCCGGGGACTTTTTGAACGATCTAGTAT
>JBAMBJ010001481.1:0-25355 GCA_037043495.1 Drosophila recens | reverse complement strand
TCAACAGAAAAACTAAATAAGCAAGATTTAGTTTGATATGTGGCAAGAAAGAGAAGAGGGCAAAAAAACTAATTGATGTAATTTCCACTCGGTCTTTTCTAGACTTTTACTTTGTATCCCGTGTGACGCACAAAAGTTATGACTTGCAGTTTTTCCGTTTTTCGTTATTTGTTTTTTGTTTTATTTAATTGAATAATTTTGTTTATCATATCGCGCTCGCATTTACTTTTGAATAATTATGCTTAGAAATATTTGATGTATTATGGTTAACACATTATTGTAGTTGCCATTGCCACCAATAAATGTTTATTATTTGTTGTTGCTATTAATTATACGGCCTATTTCCTTCAACATACAATGATGTAGTTATAACCAAGTATATGATTACTGTTGCTTGATGTGGGAATATTTCTAAGTACAGGAGGAAAACCAAAATGAATAATTGTCTTCTAATTTCACAGATACTCATTGAAATAGTGGCGTTGGTGTGTGTTTGTGTTTGAGTGTGTGTTGGGGGGCTAAGTGGGTACTCGAACTCAGGACTTATGACAGCTTCTTGGCCTTCTGATACAGCGTATCCACCACCTTGCCCATGCTCTGAATGGTCTCCAGCACACGCTCATAGGTCTTGTCCACGGGCGTCTCCTCAAAAACAATGAGCACACCCTCGCCCTGATCCAAAATGCCGCTAAACTTCTTATCCAAAATCATTTGTGACAGCTTCTTCTCCACCTGTGGCATGGGCAGATGAATACTCTCCGCCACATGTGAAACCTGCAATGCAAATATGTCGTAAGCGATTCTAGTTTAAAGGATGGAGTGGACTACCAACCTGCACACGCGAATATGGCTCAATAATGCGGCATAGATTCTGCTCCAGCATAGTGTCGTAGAGTGTGCCAAGATGTGCCTGCACAATAACATCCTCGGCCAGCTCCTTCTTGTAATCCTTTAACGCCTGCTGAAAATCGGCCAGCGAACGTTTGTGAGATGCCTCAGCCACTGCCTTCATGGCGTCTACATCACGGCCGGAGTAAGTTATGGCCTGGGAAATAGTTATTTATAAATCGATAAATGCATCAATTAAAAGACTTTTAAACTCCTTGCTTACCAGCTTGCCACTAACTATCTGATTGACATCGTCCGACTGACCGAGCATAATCTTGCAGAGCAACATGTATTTCAGAGCGGTGAGCGCCTTGACACTGTCCACACTATCGAAACCCTCAAATGCCTCGTAGAAATAGGAGAAGGCTGTCTTAAAATCACGCTCATCGGCCGCATGCAGAATGCCCGACTGCAGATCGAGGGCGCCCTGCACTTTGGGTGGACAGTATATGGCATTTGCCGTGGTGCGGGCCGAGGTCAATGCAGCACGAGCCTTGGGCAAATTGCTGAGTGCGTGGTATGTTTTACTCTCCAGCAGCTGCACCTCCACAAGCAGATTCTTATCATCCAGCTTCTTGAGCTCCTTCAGCAGCTGCGAGCCCAGGGCAAGAGCCTCGGTATAAAGGGCCGTGTCAAAGTAGAGCGCAATCAGACGAGCCTCCAGCGATTGACGCAAAAATGTACGTTTCTCCTGCTTGGCCCACTCAATACAGTCTTTGCAAAGTTGCACCTAATGGAAACAAGAAGATTAGAGTTCGGACAGTGACTGTCATGTCATTGCTTACCTCAATGCCCGTGCCCGCATCCATATCGAGGAACATGTCGACCAGCGAGCGCACAAGCTTCGCGGCCTTTGCCTTGCTGATCAGGCTCAAAAACGGTCGCGTCACCTTGATCAAGTCGGCCAATTCTTTGGCCTTGCCCTCCTGTTTGTAGAGCTCGCCCAGCTGCATAATGCCCTGCTCTTTGATGCGAATCAGCTCCTCATCGTTCTCAGCCACCTCCTGTTCGCGCACGATCTTGTTCAGCAGGGAAATGCCCTCCTCGCGATTCACACTGGACAGTGCCTGGGCGCGTTCAAAGAGTGTAGCTCCGGCCATTTTGCTGCTGCTGCGGCGTTGATTGCAAGTGGAAAATTGAAAATTGGTAGCAAACTAACAGATCGTATGTATAAATATGTATTAACTAGTGCACTATTCAGATTCAAGTCGACGTGCTAGTTTGCAATTGCGCTATAAAGTGTGTATTGCGTATTTGCGTGTTTTTCTCAATTTTATATTATGATGATTTCAGTCGTCGTTGTTTTTAAGAAGCGCCAGTCACGATTCTCTCCGTGTGGCAAATTTAGCCCCACTTTAAAAAAACAAGGTGGCAGCCTTGGCTGCCAAAACAAATCAAGCCGATATATATCGAAAGTATGTCAATGCAGCCATGCGAATTGTAATCGATATGTTCAGTAGTATCGCACTATTTTGTGCAACAATTGGGCGTCACTAATGTAGTGCAAAACAAACGAATAAATTATTTTACTTTTCAAAACAAACGGGACTTGCAAGACGACATAAAATTAAAATTCAAGAGATTCAAACTCGGATGCAGTATACCAGGCCGCTAACTGCAAGGGAATTAGTCGAGAGAGAGTTTAAGGAACTGGATTGTTGCTACCAAATAACTACTGTATTGAATGGGTGAAGAAACAAACAACTCGACGCAGAACAAGGCGCGAGCGAAAACAACGCGACCCAAGGCAGTCTACCAATGGACAGTGAACGATGTGCAGAAGTGGTATCGTCGCCATTGTGGCGAGTACACCAAATACGAGCATCTCTTTGCCAAGGTAAGTTCCGATTGGCATCGATACCGCCGATACTTACGATTGGGGCTCATCATCGTCGCTATAATCCTGCAGCATGTTTGACTTATCCTTGCCCTGTTGTTCTCTCTGAGCTGCTAGTTCGACAAAGAACAACTACAATTTAATAAATGAACTTTATTTTTAAATTAAAAATCGCTTGGCCTACTGATAAATTTGCATAAATAACTCTGATTTCCGCTTGCTATTTTCCAGCACGACATAACGGGTCGAGCCCTGCTCCGCATCACAGACTCCTCGCTCCAGCGAATGGGCGTGACGGACAATCGCGATCGCGAGGCCATTTGGCGTGAGATTGTCAAGCAGCGTTTAAAAACCGATATAATGGAAATACGCGATATGGAACGTCTCAATATCCATTGAGGTAACAAGGGGAACCCATCAGTGGATAATCTAAGTCAGGGGTGCCCAAAGCCAGCATACGAATGAGTTTGCACCAATACTTATAAGCAAATGCATCAATACAAGAAGAGAACAAAAGAGAACCAACAACAAAATCTCACTGAAATTGTTGCTGCTTACTTCTCTTGCGATCGCAAACACCAATCAGAGAAGAGAACAAAACCGATGAAAATGTTTGCATGTGTTGGCATTTTGTATACTCGGCGCCGTGCATGTATACGATATTTTGTTTCCTATGCTTTGAGGAATTACAAAAACAAATGAGGCCGAAAATCAATGGAATGAGCAAAATCTGAGCACCCCTGATCTAAGTACTAATCTTTAAAGCCTGTAGCTTACGTATAAATAGAATAAACCGATTACTATTTAGGAATAAACAGTTGAATGAGTAGTTGTGTTTATTCGAGTATTATCTGTTGAAGAGATCACTGAAAAATACTAGACTTAAGCCTAAAGTGCAACACTTTTAGCCCTCCTTCTCCAGCTTGGGCGTGACAAGCTGCACATCATTGTTTTGGTTACAAATCTCTACGGACTTTGTTGCTAAGCCGCCTCCAGTCCCGCTGGCATTGGCCGATGACGATGACGAGGATGCGGGTGCCGCAATGACCTTGGGCAACGATGTTGCCATTGCACTACTGGGAGTCAGTATATGTGGCATGGATACCGTGCCATTTGTCATGGGCAGCGCGGTGGTAAACAGCAGCTTGGGCGGCTGCAAGCGCTGAGCCGCCGATCCCGCTGCCGTGCCCGACACTATAAACTGTGGCGACTGATGTGTTGTTGTTGTCGACTGGACGCCAGCAGCAGTTGCCGTTGCCGCTGCCGCTGCCATGGGCTGCAGCAATGTCGGCAACATGGTTATCAAACGATCACCCATTGACTTTTCCCAATCGAGACGTTCACGTTCCAGCGACAGGCGATTGTGTTGAATCTCATTGGCCTCGTTCTGGGCATTGAGCAGTTGTCGCAACAGAATGCGCATTGCTGGATGTGGAAATGGAAATGGAAGTGGAATAATTAGCTGGATATTTGACTTGGATTGGACAATTGCACTCACTTGTCATGTGACGCTTGGACAGTTGCTCCTCGCGCGCCTTTTCCTGTGCCCGTCGCTTCTCCTCCTTTTTCTCCAGCTGTTGATGCTGCTGTTGTTGTTGTGATTGCTGTTGCTGCTGCAGTTGCTGTTGTTGTTGCTGAAGTTGCAGCTGCTGCTGCTGCTGTTGTTGTTGATTGTATTCAGGTTGCTGCAGCAGCTTCTGTTGTTGTTGCTGCTGTAGTTGCTGCTGCTGCTGTTGTGGCAACGCTGCATTGACCACCGTATTAACATTTGCTTTGCCAACTGTTGCTGCTGCCTTGGCTGCTGCCGCCTGCTCCGCATTGACGAGCACAAACTTGACGCCACCTGGTCCAGTGACCAGCCCCGTGTTGGCTGCCGCCTGCACTGGTGTTGAGCCACCTCCGCTGATCATCAGGCGTGCGCCCTGATTGATGGCGCTTTGGAGCAGCTGCAGCTGTGTGCCCGCTGCTGTGCCCACAGCAACTCCTTTGCCGGCTGTGGCATTGCTGACCGTCGACTGCTTCGTCGGTTGCATGAGGAAATTGGTGGGCACCAACGATATTTTGCCCGGCGTTAGTTTATTGCCCGCTGTGCTGCTCGTCGACACTGTGCTGGTGACCTGGGCGATGCTGGTGCTGATGCTGTTGGCGGGTATAATGACGTTGGCCCCACTATATGGCAACAGATTGGTCGCCTTCGGCAGCTGCAACATGTCCGCCAATGTGGGCATCACGGAGCGCACGGCCGGAGCAGCGGATGCGGCGCCATTGCCATTGCTGGCACTGTTGTCCGCCTCATCCACAGCATCCACATCGATGGGCTCCTCCTTGGGTAGTGGCAACAGCATGCAGTCATCATCATCCTCAACATCAGCAATAGTTGCCGCAGCTGCTGTTGTTGTTGAAATGGGAACTGGATTGGACTCGGCCTGTTTGACTGGCTCCTGCTCCCGCTCCCGCTCCCGTTGGTTGCTGGCTGGCTCAGTCTTGATGTGTTGCACTGTGGCAGCTGCTGCCTCATCCACATCCACTTCTGGCTCGGAGGACAGCTTGCGTCGCTTGCCCGCTGTGCGTTTATCCCCCAACTGCTCCTCGCCGGCATCCACATCCACTTGAGCGTCGTCAGCCGTCGCATCCGATTTGGATTTGCCATTCGGTACCAGCGACGAGAGCAGCATGTCATCCTCCTCGTTGTCGCTGTCGGACACCTCTTCGCCGTTCTCCTGACGTCGCTTGCGCCGCTCCGCATGCTCCTCCAGTGCCTGCTCCAGTTGATACTTGAGCGAGGGCGCCGGCACCTCGTTGGGACGCACACTGAATATGGGACGCGTCATAATGGCATCCATTTCAGCGAAATGCTTCCAACTCGGCTCCGTTTCGCCCGCCAAGCCGCACTCCTTGTCCTTCTTGAGGCGATTGTAGAAACACTTGAGGTTCTTGATCCGCGTCGTGATCTCCTCCGGCGAACGATGGTAGCCATACTCCTGCATCTTGGCCGCCAGCTGACAGATGACCGCATGCTTCTTGTGTGTCGTTATCAGAGTGCGCTGCAGCTTCGGATCACCCCACAGCTGAATCAGCAGCTTCGTCTCATCCGTGTCAAAGTTGGGATTGCGACCCACAAAATTGTGCTTCTTGCTGAGACTCTGCTGATTGCCATTGGGATTGGGATTGGGATTGCTGCTGCTACCACCAGGAGCACTATTGTTGTTGTTGCTGCTGCTGTTGCCCGGCAGCCCGAGGCGCTGATTGCTGACGGCGGCAAAGCAACCGGCTGATGCTGATGATGATGTTGCTGTTGCCGTTGCGGCCGCTGCCTCCGCCGAGCGTCGTTTCTTAATTCTAGCACTGGACTTTACGCTCATCATGCGGACTACAAGAAAAAAAAAACAGTTAAAATCAGTTAACATCAAAAAATTTGCAGCACAATGTCGCCTTCTGGTTCGTCGGCGAAAAAACCACAGCAACAATATTTAACTAAATTTTATTTGTGCTTTAAAGAAGCATTTAAGTTTGCTTACCAAAAAACTCAAATGTTGTATTGCAACGTCAAGTCAAAAATCAATAAACGAGCACGTTGCGTTTGCAATTAAACCATTTGTGGCACAATCCTTGTGCGGCAACAACAACAAAGACAATTGAGAACTTTGCGCTACGTCTGACAAGTCGGCAAGTGTGAAATGAAATGAAACGAAAGCCAACCAAAAGCAACGCGCAACTCCGCGGCAACAACTACCCTTAAAGAAGGTAAGCGTGCCGCGGTGACAGCCCGGCAACCCACCAACAACAACCACCCAACCCCAAAACGAACACAGCTAAGCCAAGTGCACTAGCAACAAAACGAGCAAAATCGACTCTAGAAAACCGCCCAACTACGCAGAACATGCGCGCTCGCTTATTTTCCTGTTCTCTCTTTTGAGCCCTGTCAGTCTGTCTGCCTCCCTCTTACGCTGTCTCACTCGCTCCCACGCCGTGACAAGTGCGAAACGACGAGGACGAAGTTTGTCTTGCGCAGTAAAAATGACTTTATATGTAGCATTGATTAGTTGCAAGAAATTACTTAATATATTATTTAAGCAGTACGATTGAACTTAAAATTGAGGAAATCAGAAAAGTGTATTAATTTGCAATTAAAAATTGAATCCTTTTATTTAATTTTAAATTCCGGAAGTTCGGCAAAATTCTAATTCCAACTTGATCTGCTTAGGATATAAAAAAACCTTCATACATACCAAATTTGGTGACTCTAGCTCTTAGTCTCCTTAGCTTTTATAATTTTCAGGACTTTTATATTGAACTTTATAAATATTTTTATAATATTCCAAATATAGCTGAAACACTGCGTTGATTGAAGAAAAAAAAAACCTTTGCAGACAGGACATTGACACGAGATCTGCGCATAACGCTTTGCAGGACATGCGCAGTGAGCGCTTTAATTCCCGGGGGAATAAGAGTGAGTATGAGAGAGAGAGAGAGAGAGAGAGTAACCATGTGCGAGAGTCGCAGGTTCTGAGCGTGCGTATAACGGTGTTGTCTGGGTGGAGCAAACGAAGCAGCAGACTTTACAGAAAATATGAATAACAGTGCTAAGTTGTGTGTATTGGCAATTACTTAAGCTAACTGTGACCCGTTTTGCACTCAATATTTCATATTTTACTTACAACAATTGCTATATGCTTAAACTTAAACGAAAACTTTTAGCTTCGTTGCATGCTGCACTCAGCTTGAAATTTGAACGCTGAATGAGTAGCGTTGCCAGCTGTAATTTCCACTGCTGCCAGAGTCGCTTTTTTCCCGTCAAATCCCGTCAAATTAGCAAATTTTGAAGAAATTTTATAAAAATATGGTACTGTTTTTTAGCATTCTATTATTTTATTTCTCCCATCTTTCCATTCTAATTCAGAAATAAAATAAAAGTTTTCTTAAAAAGCAGTACCATAATTTTTATTATTTCTTTAAAATTTGACTATTCAAATCTGGCTTTTTTTAACGGACTAATTCTGGCAACGCTGGTAATTTCATGAAGCGCTTTTGGCTAGAGTTGCCATGCTGACTGTTGCATACGTCTCGTTGTGACTATCAAAATACTCAGCCTATAACAGTTTGCTAGGCTGCAGTCTGCAGAAACCACGGTTGTCACATTAAAAAATCTGATTGAGCCAAAAAGAAAAAAAAAAGCCAAATTCACTAAAAAAAAAGAGGCAAAACTTTATTTAACGGTGTGTTGAGGGCAAATTAAAGGCAAAACAATTTGAAAATAAATGAACATAAAAAGTAAAGTTATATTAAAAACAATAAGAACCATCCAATAGTCAAATGAATTTTTTACAAAATAATTACACACTGATTTATTTATTGTTGAAAACATCGATTTATTTCACCTTTGTAAAACCATCGATGGCTGCCACCTTTTTTCATTTTTTGCTAAGCTTGACCAAGGCTGCCACATGATCTTTTTTTTACCGTCAGGCAAGCTCCTTAGAGGCAAACAGCTGTTTGGCGTTTGCTTTTGTTGCTCGCACGCAAAGTAATTTTCGCAACAAAATAAAATGGTTTTAACCAAGGAAGAGGAGGCATTCATCAACCGCAAGCATGAGCACACACTCAAGCTGCGCAACGAGTATCTGAAACAGAGCTCGAATCCCTTTCGTCATGCCACCGGCGAGGGCGGCACTGTGGTATGTACAAATTGCTGGTTATGTCATCACTGTCCAATTATTAATTCTAAACTTTTGTTGTGTATTGTTTTGGCCAGTTCGATGCCGGTCTAGCGCGCTTCCAGTCCATGCGTGTGTCCAACTTCCAGCACTTCCGGCCAACGGGACACTCGTTTCGCATGGGTCTCTTTGCCGTCGTGCTGCCCATCGCTGCTTACGCGTGGGCGCTGAAGAGCGAGCGAGACGGGCGCGAGGAGAAGCACCGTACAGGTCAGGTTGCCTACAAGGATCGCCAGTTCAAGTTCATTTAAATCATTGCATAGTGAAATTAAACGCAGAATTGTTAACGTAACTTTTATATATGTATATGTATTTTGTTTATCTATTATCAATTAGAGGTCTGCATAAATTCACTCAAAATTTGAGTTCAAATGAATTAATTCGAACGATGTCGAATTGAGTGAGTGCGGGGTACACTTTGAATTGAATTCGTTTGAGTGTGAGTGACATTGAGCTCTAAAATAACAGTTCCTTATCGAAGTGAGTGCGAATGAAGGAATGTGCTATGTAAAAATAATGAATTTGAAATGGCCGAATTCAATCGAATGATTCTCAATTTTAAATGTCAAATGGCTGCTTTTTTCACTTTGTTTAAATTTTCCTCCGGGTCGGTCGCTAAGAAATAATGACATTGATTGTCTGTGTTGGTGGAATAAACACAAAATATTTTTCTCTCATTGCACAAAACAAGCTGCATATGAATATTTTGTGTTAATAATGGAGAAGCGTTGTTTTATTGCCAAATAAAATTCTTTTTTTCAGAATCAAACTTATATTTGAGACTCTTATTAATAATTGTAATTAGATTTTGATTTTATAAATTGTATTTATGTTAAGCTGTAAATTGCTCTTCATTGTTTTTTTTCTTATATTTATTACGCACATGAAAGCAACAACATAAAATGCGCATACAAAATAGAAAATATGAAAATTAAATCGAAATTCGAATCAAGCTCGAATTAACTCAACACAAAGTAGCTTTCTCACTCATTCAGTTCGTGTCATTCCTTATGAAAGTTGTCAACTGAGTTTGACAAAATCGAACAAACTCAATCAAAATCTTTCGAAGTCGCATTCGACTTCGTTCAATTCCTTTCGAACATGAATGCTTCGAACTTCGTTTAAGCTCATTCATGCAGACCTCTATTATCCATTGCCTATTTCTCCTCCATTTGCTTGTCGCGTGCGATGACAAAGTCCTCAAACTTGACCATGTAGGTGGTGCCTTTGTGCCAGTGCGCAGTTACCTTGCACGGAAATCCGCAATGGGTTAAAACCGCCTCAACAATTCCGGCCGTGAAGTTGGCACAATTCAACGAGCTCTTGTCCTTGGGCACGCTTATGAAAGTGTTGACCAGCGGCTCCTTCTCAATGATGTAGTACGTGCGCTCATCATCGTTGGCATGCTCCAGCTTCTCCGCCTCCTTGCCGAACAGATTCTTCCACACGGTCGTTTTCACGAACAGCAGCATTTGCGTCAGCTTCGTCTCGCGCTTGGAGCTGCGCTCGCGTACAAAGTACAGGTCAATGATGCGCGTGCCCACATCCTGGCCCAAGTCGTGCAACCTAAAGTGGCGCCAGTTATTTGGATTCTTCAATTTCAATCTCAAGTCTCAGCACAAATTTACCTTGTTTGCAATTCTGGGACTGTGAAAACGCGACTTTGCGAGTATTGTACAATCTCGCTGAAGAGCAGGGCCACAATGCTCTGGGACACCTCGGACTTGCCCTTGGACAGCGGACGATCAAGTATATTGCTGCGCGGACGCATTGACGAAATTTTAAGCGCTTCAAGTTTTTCCATTTTATTTTATTTTCACAACAAACTCCGATGAGAATGTCAACAACAAATTGACACCCAAAACAGCTGTCAGATGCCAGGGATGCCAGATGTTCAAAAGCTGAATCGCAACAATGCGAATGGCAAAGTCGTATTTAGTAACGGATATTTAAATTGTCTAGCCTTAGATTTAATCAATTGTCATTATTATGCAGCATCAGGCAACATTTCTTTGGATTTTTTAAGTCGAGTAGCGGCACTTTGGACCAGCTATCAGTCGGTTGCTGCTGCAAGATTGTTAAATACGACTCGAATTGAGTGTAATTTATGTTGCGCGTATATGGACAACCAATGAGATGGAAATAGGAACATGCCTCATCCCGAATCCATTGACGCTGTTGTGCATTCCTTGTGATATATGCATGATCCATGCCATTTCCACCCATTTTCTCCTCGTAAATGCTGGAAGTAATCTGTGCAATTGCCTCATTGAATATGTCATCTACTTTGGGCAGACCAACGAGTTGTTTAATCAACTTGTGTGATTCCAGACGTCGCACACAAAGCAAATACCAGAGTGGCATTAAATTAAAGCGTATGCAACCAATTAAATTGGCCACATTTGACTGTCGAGTTTTCCAATCGTGTCCCAGCCAACGCACAATTATAAAGAGTATCTGCAAAATATTACACATATAGTTAAAAATTAAAAAAAAATAAATTTTAAATAACTTCGACCTCAACTTCCGTGTTAACACAAATTTCATCGGAACTGAGCAGATAGACAAGATGCTTCAGCGGCACATCGAGAAAATCTCGAGTTGCCACAAACGTGAGCAAAAATCTTTGTATACGCGTCAGCATAAAATTCCGTACAATATCCAAGGCTGGATGGCTTTTGGCCTCAATGTACATTATACAGGCGCTGACCTCGTTGAAGCAATTGATATCTTCAAAATACTTCCAGCAGTGTGACAACAATGATTCAATTCTAAGATATGTGGCAGCTACGAATACAGCAATAATATTCTTTCGCTCCAGATTCGGATCATCGCTGAGCATCCATTTGTAGACGAGCATGAAAGCCTTTTGGGATACTTTATCCTCGGGCAGTGTCACCACGAGCGGAATCTCTTCGAGGTCCATAAAGAATTTCGAATACGACTGCAGCACAATCACATGACAATTGAAGTACATCTTATTGATTTCGATCTGTACGGTTGTCTTCAAATGGTTTTCCAGCATATAACGCAAGATGGATCTCAAGGGAACTTTGGACGGCTGTTCGATATTAAGCCAATCTCGAACCTCTTCGAAATTATGTCCAAACTCGAATAACGAGCGATTTGTGGCCAAATCCGTCGATTCACGCCTAAAAAGACGATCCAATTCCAAATCCTCCGCTTTGGAAACCAGTCGTGTCACCGATGCCAGTTCATCTTCCGATGAAGTACTCGGACTGAAAATATTTATTTAATTGCCAATAATTATATTATTTATTACTTTTCACACACTTGACAAAGTGAACGCTGCAGGTGAGATCACGCTTAACAGATTCGTAATCCTTCTGATTCAAGGACGAATTTTTTCTCATTACCTCATCCATTGTATGATTTATTCGATTTCCAGTGTCTATTAAAAATATATATTCAAGTTTTAATACCGATTAGTTGAGTAATAAAGCTATGATACAATAATCTAAAGTTTAACATTTTTTCAAACGAGATCTCACCAATTTTGAAATATTAATTTAAAATATGTATACAAAATAAAAAAAAATAAAAAATCTAGTTTGCATCGGCCGGGAATCGAACCCGGGCCGCCCGCGTGGCAGGCGAGCATTCTACCACTGAACCACCGATGCTTGTGTTAAGCTCGCTGAGTATCTCGCAATATGGAGGCGAAAGCTTT
The DNA here is from genome assembly GCA_037043495.1 of Drosophila recens. Lineage (NCBI taxonomy): Eukaryota > Metazoa > Arthropoda > Insecta > Diptera > Drosophilidae > Drosophila > Drosophila recens. Next base: position 13,225 of record JBAMBJ010001481.1, on the reverse strand, counting down.
GTCTCCATTTTGCTGCCAGACTTGAAAAAAATTTAATCTTATTTATTGTTTATTAAATTGTTTTATTTCTTTGTATTTCTCTTGTTCACACTTTCAAATACATTTATATGAATAAATATATCATTTATTTTATTTACTTTTTAATGCCATCTTTATATGCGGCTACTATGCATATATTTATGTGAATTTCATTTAATGTTTTTATGGTTTATAACAAAAAGTTGATTCAAAATGTAGTTTTCTTTTAAGTGTTCAACAAATTGCTGTCATTAGCTATTAATCTCTAGAGTTTTGTTGATAAATAATGAATCGAATAAGATTTGCTATTGTTATTGATTCCTAGTTGGATTTCTTTTATTACTTTTCCTTTCTTGAATGTGTAATATTTTTTAAAACTTGAAATACATACAATAAATAGTATGCTTGTTGTTTTTGTATGTATGTTGGCATGCTTGTGGATCGTTTTATATGTTTAAAATTATTGTAGCTTTAACTAAACAATAAAAAGTAATTTTAAATTATATATGTATGTATATTTAACATTTTGTACTTTTTGTTGAGTGTTTGTTCTTTGTTCAAAGTTGTTTTTTTTTTTGTTAGTTTTGTTTTGTTTCGTTTTATTTTATTTGTGATAGGTTTCTTGATCTAAACAACTCTCGTTCAATTATTTTTTAGAAACTGCATACGCATTTTTACAAACAATTGCCCGCATTCTTAAAGGTTTCGTTTCTTTTAATTTAATTTTTTGTTGCTTTTTTTAATGTGTTTTTTGCACAACCTTTGCTTATTTTTGAATAAATATGCATTTATAGTAAGAAATAAATTAATGCTTTTTATTATTATTATTATTATTATTATTAATTTTATTTTGAATACACAAATATTACTTAGGTTCTTTGCACATAAGTATTTTATTTTGTTTTGTTTTGCATTCATTAATACGTTTTATACACATACATATATATCTAGCTGCATATATATATGAGTTTGTTGTTTTTCAAAACACTTAAGTATTTTATTAAATCCCAAATATAACAAATGAGCAAATTTACAATTGGATTTTTACACTTTCCAACCAAATTGCTCATTTGGGTTTTGCACAAATTACAAATTGTTTTCTTTAATGTTTTAAACTTTTATTTTAATATTTTTTGGGTTTTTTAAGCGACGCAAACGCGCAATTGCAACGTTTTGGTTTTTCATTGCAACGTTTTTTATTTTTGTTTTCGATATAATTTATTGTTTAAACATAAAATTTGAAACGAAAAGATTGCTTATCATTGGCAAAAGAAATATTTTGAATCTTCATGAGCCCTAAGAAGAGTCAAAAACATTCTTTTTTAATAGAAATAAATATTAATAATTTGTTCAAAACAATTCGCGATGAAAAATGAATATTAGTTGGCAACTGAAAACGCATTTGTTGCAAATTGACGTTGCTCGCTTAATATATATATATAGAATATATTTTCAAAAACAATTTGTAATTCTATTTTGGGATTTATTTTGTTGTTTGTTTTTTTGCTTTTATTGTATTTGATCAACAATATTCTTGTTGCATTTGCGCTTTGAGTTGTCTTTGTAAGTTTTATGCAAAATTTGCGCGCGCTGCTCTGTTCAAAATTAAAACGAATTGGAATCAAGCACAGAAATATATAGAAATATTTGCATATATAAGTAAGTAGTATAACTTTCGTGCCTTGCCTTGGCTTTAATACTGTTCTCCAATTTCAAATTGTAAACAAAATGTAAGTAGCAAAAACTTAATCAACTAAAAAAGAATATCTTCATTAAGCATATACATATACAAAAGTATTTTTAATATATCTATATATATAAAAAAATAAGAAATAAACAAATAGCCCGGTTTTTACAAAATTATAACTAAATGACATACAGTCGAACTTCCCTAACTCGAATCACCATTATCCCAGAAAAAAGTTCGAGTTAGGGAGACTTCGAGTTAGGGAATTTTTTTTTTTAGTTTTTTAAATGAAACTACAATTTCATTCAATCATAAATACATTTCAAAATGCAAATTTTTCTTGTTATTTTCAACAAAACAGGATTCCAGTTTTTTCAAGACCTATTAATAATCTCAAAAAATGTTTTTATCGTTCTTTTGCTGTATCCAGAAGAAGTTCCCGATTCAAATGACATAATTAATTTCCCATTTTTTAATATAATGGAAACTGTTATCGATGAGATACCATATTTTTCAGCCACTTTAATTTTTTTGGTACACTTTCGAATTCGTTAACTAATAATTTTAAAGATTTCTTAAAGAGATAAACATTTTAGTACCACGCGCTGGTGCCATGGTAAATATTTTTGAGCTGATGCGCTGACATCTTTCCTAAGGCAATTTCACAAGCTTAAGTAATTTTTGATGCAATATCTATCATATACCATCACCATATGTTAATGTACATAAATATTACGTATCAAAACGAGCCGGTAACGAAAGCATAAAATAGAAACGAAAAAAAATTTCTAACTTTATTGGGAATTTTCCCGAAAAATTCGACTTACAGAAGTACGGGCCAATGTTTTTGTTCGAGTTAAGGAGAACTTCGAGTTAGGGAAGTTCGAGTTAGGGAGACAGAATTGTATGAAATTTGCTCAGTAAACGCTATTGCCACTCGATTTTGTTCGAGTTAGAGAAAATTCGAGTTAGGGAAGTTCGAGTTAGGGAAGTTCGACTGTATCTAAAAATAAATGACAATTATAAATGATATATATATAATATATGATATTTATGCTTTTATGTATTTATGTACTTGGAAGTGCGTTGTCTCTGCTCTACTGATGTATATACAATAAATTATGGCAAATCAAATGGAGTTGTAAAACAAAACGATGGAAACACAAGCAAAAACTGGCAACTAAAACTGAACTGAAGACAACAGGGCCAACAGTTTGGGCAACATCAACATTTTGTCGTGGTTCGCATTTAGAACATCAGCCGTCCATAGTCATTCTGGGCTGCCTTGCTGCTGCGCGGCTGCATCAGGTACAGCGGCTGCGGCGGCTGCTGTTGGGGCGCGCCGAGGCTGTGGGACAGTTCCCAGTTGTAGAAATGCCGCTGCGGTGGCGGCGGCGGCTTTGACTGCGACTGTTGCTGTTTGAGACGCAGCAGCTGACGTTTGTAGGTTTGCTCATCGGGTTGCGGTTGCGGTTGCGGTTGCAGTTGCGGTTGCGGGTGGTGCTCGTTTCTGGGCCTGGTGCTGGGGTCGTCATCGTACTGTCCTTGCAATCTAGCCTCCAAATGTCAGACATGCGGTTTATGGCGGGCACCGCACAGGCCGCAGTGTATGCCCACCAAATGGCATGCACGCAGCGGCGGATAGCACCACAGGCAGGGCACGAACAGTGACAGCAGCGCCAGGCCCAACCAGCGCTTGGTGCAGCCCGCCTCGCCAACGCTACAATCGCACGGATGCTGTGCCGTCTCACCCTCCGCATCGCTCATGCAATGATAGATCATACAGCGTGCACAGCCCATGCCCGAAATACACTCGTAACCGCTGCGTACCGGATCTGGAGCGTATTCGCAAGCGCCACGTCTATTGAACTCCTCGCTGTACAGCTCATGACAATAGCGGCAGCGCGAGCGCGTCTCCTTCTTGAGTATATCCGATACATTTGGCTTGTGCAACGGTTTGCCAGCTGCCGTGCCCGCCGACGTCTGTGCGGCCGCCATCGCCTGTGCCGCCTCCAGGGCATTACGTTTCTTTAGAGCTGTGATGGATTCGCGTCGCGCATTCAGCACCTGTGCACCCACTGGCTGATCGACCACCGGATAGTTATAGTCATGATGCACAGCGGTCAGCGTTACGTACGAATAGTTCTCGCTGGCTGCTATTTGGCCTGCAGGCGGCGGCTGTGTCGGCGGGACATCCGTTGAGGCGCCCGAGGTTGATGTTTTGTCCGTCGATATGTAGTGTATGGTCGCCGCTGGTAGTTTCTCTGAATCGGAATTGTTGCTGTAGCTATCCTTGTGGCGATCGCTAACGCTTTCTATAAAACAAAATAATTGTTAATTTCACATACAAAGTGTTTAGAATTGTTTTTATAATTTACTGTGACTTTTTTCGCTGCCTTCGGGGCTTGAATGTATCTTTTGTAAACTTTCGCTTTCCACAGGTAAGTCCAGGGTCTGTATAGGTGTATAGGTATTCATATTTATGTGTTCAATTAGTAATTATTTCACTTCAATCAACAATCAACTTACCATGAATACATCATCTTCACCAACCGAATCATATTTGGTCAATGGTGGGCATATTATAGTGGGATTTGATTTGGCCAGTCCTGTTTGATAAAATATTAAATCGGTTTTAATTTTATGCTATTTTTAATGATTTATTTAACAACTAGTTGATAAACAAGGCAGACAGCTTAATAAAGTTTAAAGCGATTTAGAATTTTAAGCGAACAGCGTTGAAAAGTGTGTATATAGCAATTTTCTCTAATTTATTGAGATTTGTTAAAGATCGTTCTTCATCGTTCTAAGTGAAAAAGTTTACTATATTTCTATACATGAGTTATGTGTGCTGCACACAAATTAAATGTATCTTGTGGATACTATTGTTTAATTGATTTTAATTGTTGAAATCAGCACACACAACACAGAAAACAACAAAAAAGTCTAAGTAAAAAGAAACCTCAAAAAAACACTTACCAATTTTGTTAGAAATTATATGATTTGAATATTATTATATTTTGTTGATTATATTGTATTATTTTTTTAAATTTTGAAACACAATTCACAATTCCAATAAAATGGTTAATGAGTTGTTAATTTTGTTTTGTTTGTAGCAAGTTTTTTTTAAAAAAAAGTAGAGCATAAAACATTAGTTTTTCATTAGTTAATGAAGGCCAAAAAAATGCTAAATGCAAAAATCTAAAGGACCAGGTGTGACAAGGACTTTAAAACTACTTGACAAAATATATACAAATGCAGAAGATAGGAACAAAGCGAGGATTGTAGACAGATCGAGTGTAGAAATGTTTAAAGCGGGCATGCATCTCTAAGTAAATGGGATGAGGAGGAGGCTGGAGCCATGGAAATATGGACAGTGTGTGCATACCATCAATTAGTTCATTGTAGGCGCGCAACACGCCCTTATCAAAGGCGCGTGCATCGGCTGCGGTTTGAAATGTTAGACCATTGCGTTGTTTTCCGGCACGCCAGTGATGAAATGTAGGCATTACTTTGTAATACTTAAGATCACGATTGATGATACAGCTTAAGATGACCTGTAAATTACGGAAAGAGCGTTAGATTAGGCATTCAAGTGAAAATGTAAATCCATTGTCAAGTAATTGTTTTGATATAACAAAAGTATGTCAAATTTTAAAAGGATTTCCTTGGATTTTATAGTTAGATAATAAATTTGTAATAATAAGATCCATAATTTGTAAATTTTTGTACTTTATCAAAGCAATTACTTGAGCAACTGCCTGAATTTGCCACTTACACTTTGATCGGAGATTCTTTGCCCATAGATGATGTAGTCATGACCCGATGCCAATGGGGATAATCTAGCACGTTTCCGTATGGAAACATTGGCCAGACCACCCCCGGCCAGCGGTAGCCAGCCCTCGGTGCTCTCGTCTCTGGTCATTACCTGTGCGCGTACTGTAACTAAGAAGTCGCTGCAATGACAAAACACATCAAAATATCGAGTTTAGTAAGTAACTAAATTCAAATCACCTGCTGCATTTGCGTTTTAAACTTAGTTTATGGTAAGAAACGGTGGCCATTGCTGCTACTGGCTAACTGTGGCCGCCTTTGCCAATAACTGTTGTCTATATCCCTGGCAGTAGATAACTTAAAAGTGTCGCTAATTTGGCTAATTCAATTTTTGGTCAATGAAGCCATACCAGGATTGGAGACTCATCGACTTCGTGTCATATCAGCAGCAGCACCTGTCGCACTTGTTCATGATGACAAAGCCAACATTTACTAAAAATAACTACAGGTCCTTTGGTTTAAAAATATATTTACACTCCCACACACACACAAATGTTTTCTCATTCACAGTGTATGAGAATGTGTGAATGTGAATATTAAGGGTAGCAAAAATATTCGAGTTAAGAATCCATTTTTGGATTTCATTCTTGAAAATCCGAGTTGGAGCAGAGAATGAAAGGGCGGAATACGCGTTGTACGCTTATTCAGGGCCTTAAAACCAGTCCAGGCAAATAATCCAGAAGCGAACAAAGCAAGTCACGACCTGCGCAGAAGTTTGAATTGGAATTGGAGTTTTAAGCGTGAAGTTACTCAATGAAAAAAGCTTTCACGAAGTTTTGACTCCATTTGGCTGTTGTGGAGCAGGGGTGGCAGGGGCAGGGGGCATGGCTCATATACTGTATACATACATTTGTCCTAGATTTAGAAATTTTTACAGAATGAACATGCACAAGCGTCTGTCGCCCAAAGTAGACGACAACGACGTCATAGTTGTGTCAAGGACTGCGACTGCGACAGCGACAGCGGCAGAGGCAGAAGCAGCATGTTGCACTGCGGCAAGTAGCATTCATATATATATGTTTATGATAGTTTATACTCAAGGTAAGGCGCACACGTCAGCATGTCTGGTCAAGGATAACTATGCGGCCATGCCATGAATGAATTTTGTTTTATTTGCAGTTGCCAGCAAGTAATGATAAAAACAGCAAAAAAAAAGCTTTTAAAAGGGCGCTACACCAAGTGGCAGCATTATTGGAGTTGCCACTCTGCTAGAGTCATGCTCTAAACTACAGGTGTTGTCTGTCAGCAGCAACAACTCCGCCAAAGACACACATACTCCAGAGCCTGCCTCAAGCAAAAATTAAAAGGTCCGAATCAGAAACAAAGCCCTAAATTGACAAACTCTCCACAGAGCGCATGCGTGGGAAAGAGAAAGTTAGCGAAGGAGGCGGAGAGGAGAACAAAGACTGTGAGAGAGAGTCGGGCTCCAGTTTTGTGTTTGTGTATGTGTGCAAACGTTAACAGAACCTGCTCCTGGTTGCTGCTGTCAAGTGTCAAATCAAAGTATTTGCTCATGATCTGCAAGGAATACATGCACACATACACATACATACATATATGTACATGACTTTAACTTGCATTATTCGTGACAATTGCATTTAAGTTTATTTGGCAACAATTGGGATTTAAGAGTGTTGCCAGACTGTATGTTTAACACCCGCACTTATGTATCTATGCACTTACATACATATGTATATGCATATAAAGTGCACGCTCAATGTGAGTTTCTGTAGGAAGGACAATCAGAAAATATTAATGAAAAGGGGGCCCTATATGAAGTGTGTAAACTTGTTATAATTTTAATAAATATACATACACCTCAGATAGATATTGTCAACAAAACGTTATCGTTGCCTATTCTCATTATTGCCCAGCAATTTATTTATTATTTTATATTAATGAATAATAATCTAATAAATTTGCATGCCAAAGAATTTATGTATTAAAAACAACATAATAGTGTTGCCAGTTTAGTTTGATATATTTTAAATGTTTAATTATTTTTAATAAAAAGATAAACAGCAATGCCAACAGAATACAAATTTAGTTTTTTGATTGCATTTTATTTCTACGTTTCCACTTTTTTTTATGTTTTTCTAGCTTATTTTAACTATCAAAATAGTGGCAGCACTGCAACGAAAGCAAGACATGAATGAAACTAAAAGAACCTTGGATGCGTTATTGTGAACCTATGTGTGTGTGTGTGTGAGTTCGTTTTGTTGTTGTTGCCGTTGCGCAGACGGGTCGCAATTGGCATTGCTTAAGTGTTATAGTTATAGAGCTACTTTATCTACATATAGCTTTAGCATTAGCTTTAGCCAGTGGCTTTGGACTGTATGTTTGATTGTTGTAAATGCTTCAACGAGCAGGCCGAGTGACATCATTTTCAATGGGGCGCTACGCTTTAAAGCAGCAAGAAAAGCAATTAGGAAAAGAAGCTAGTTGCTGGCATTCCATTTCATTCATTAAAAGTGGCGACAGACAGACTATGTGGAGACGACGCAACGCTGCCGATATGTACAAACATACATATGTATGTATGCATGTATGTTTGTGTATGTTCATATGTATGTACCTTTGATTGACCAGACAAATGACTCACATTTCATTCATGCTCAACTTGCTTCTCTTTCTCGATTAATGCAGTCTTCCATTCAGTAAATACTTTTGTTAATAGTTTAGCTCAATATAAATTCGCTATCTAAATTGGCAATAATTGCATAAATTAAACAGAGCAAAAGCAATTAAAAGACAAACTCAAAAAGGAAGCGCTTCAACGGATCTGGCAACCCTGGAAGCTGGACTCAAAAGCTCTTTGATGTTGTTGTTTGGTGCAGGAAATCTAGATTATTTACATTGATTATTACACTTACCTTTCATGTCCTTCTGTCATGATTCGTAATCAGAAAGATTCTAATATAGCAGCGTATAGTGTCGGTGTTGTTCTTGATGGTGGCAAAATACACCATGATTAAAGCATAAAGACATTCAGAGCCTGCTGCTGCACAAACTTTCGAAAACGAATGACAACAACAACAACAACAACAACTAAAACAGAATGTAGAACTGTAACTGTAACGGTGGCTTCTAGATGAAGATAAAGATGAAGATGATGACGCCTGTAGATTTCTAAAGTTCTCGTTTTATTTTTATTGTTGTCCGTTTCAGCTAACTTGTTGTTGTTGTTGGAGGTGCTGGTGGTGCTCTTGGTGGAGTTGATGGTGGTGGTGCGTTCCGTAGCTTTGTTGTTTTTATTTTCTTTCGTTTTTCTTTCTTTTGGCACAATATGAAAAACGACGCCACGATTTGATTTTGTTACTGTTTGCGAAACACGTTCAGTGCTGCACACACTTTTAACTGCGAGTAAAAAAAACAAAGCCGCGACAATTTATATTAATAAATTGGCTATTAATTTAAGTTATATTCAGGTTTTATAGCAACAGCAATAAACCATCAGACTGCGATGAAAAGGACGACTTTTACTTTTTCAATACACACACACACACACACACGCACACACTCGCACATACACTTGCACACACTACTATGTGGGCGTGTAGACAAACACTGTGGAAAAACTTCATGGAGCAAATATATGTCCGAATTTTTCCAAGCAACAAAGATGTAACAGGCATCTCAAAAAGAGAGAGAGCGCGCGCAAGGCCTGAGCCTGTGTATTGAAAACTGAGAGCGTGTCTCAGTCCCTGTAAAAACAACAACAATACAGTTATATTGAAACTCTTTTTACTTTTGATTAAACAACATTCACACTTTGCATTAAATAATCAACTGGAAGATGCACAAGTTTAATTTGACTTTTTGTATTTTGTTGTGAATTGAGGCATGAAATTTGCAAAAACCACTTTGCACTATGAACGAAAATTCATTCATACATTCCATCAAGGCTACATGCGCTATAATCTCTCTCTCTCTCTCTCTCTCTCCGCTTTTATGGAGCACTCGTTCTGTTTGGCACTCACTTGCGCGTTGCGAGAGCGTGTGGAGAGAGCAGCCAACGCACTTCGCTTGCGCATATATACACATACACACACACACACTCATGCACAGAAAGTGAGGTAGAACGTTTTTTGGGCGATTTCTCCATGTATACGCATATATATACTCATATATATATATATATTTTAATATATACATATAAGATTTTGATGCGCTTCTTTTTACATATTGTACATACACATACATTTATTTGCGTTAGCTACATATTTTAATTGTTGTTATCTGCGTCTTCGTTAATTGTTTACAACGGCATGTGCGTTGACTTTCTGTTTCACTTTTTTGCACAATGAATTTGGGTTCTGTATATGTTGGATTTTTGACTTGGCGCAGACGACCGTAAAGGAGGTGTCAGGTGCGGGCGGGTGCGTGCGAAACAGAGAGAAGAGGGAGACGTGGTGTATCGGAATTTTTCTCTATTGGATAACAGCTTTTCGCATTTTATGCCGTTTAGCACGTTTCTTCAGTAGCACTGAACACATTATTCTAGTTATTTATGGCAATTAATTATTTCAATTGTTGGCACTTTTTTTTACAACTTGTCTCTTTGGAGACATTTGCAACTCTGATCTCTGAAATGGGAATTGGTGTTTGACTGGAAGATTTTTGATTTGCGTTTTGATTTCTGGACTGTTGAACTTTTTATTCGTAGTTATTTCAATTTTTCACATACTATATAATTTAATTTACAATTATATTCATTTTATATTTTTCTTATTCTGACCTGACAACCAGCGCGGCGAACTAAAGAATGAAAGAATGAATGATGAGCGAGCTCGCGCATTGTCACTCTCTCTATCTATCTCTCTCTCTCTCTCTAACTCATTGTCACAAAACAAACAGCACACACAGGCAAGGCGGCGGCCATTAAAACTCCACACACCAAATAGCCGCATCAGTCGCACCAGTGTGCTGTAGGCAGCGCGCTCTCTCGCTCTCTCAACGAAAAACGTCATTTCAAATTTCGCGCGCAAAATGGAAATCAGCTGTGACTGTTAACTGATGCCATTTTGAGTATAACAGTGAGGCGGACGGGCTTTTTGCACTCTTTTCTTCTGCTTGGCGAAAAAAAGAATGAAATTCCAAACAGAACTGTTATTTAACATAACAGAGGCAATAACTTAGCATTTGCCCAACTGCCGTTAACAGTTATTTCATGTTATTGCGCATAAATATACATAAATCAATTTTTCGCCCCTGCTTAATTTTGTTGCTGTAAGTTTTGCTTTCCGATTTGTTGTTTTCTGCAGATTTTGTTGTTTATTTAGATTTTTGTTGCAAATACTTTTAGTGCTGTAAAGTTTCGTATTGCAACAGATGTTTTTGAGTATCGAAGTCGTTATCGATGGTTTTAGGCAGCAGACCAGGGGTGGAACTACTTTTACTGAGAACCGATGAGTCAGTTCTTCTTCTTTGGGACGCTTGTAGAGGTAGAGCTGCCACCTTGCCTTTTTCACTGTCTGGTAGCACACTGAATTATTGCAATCAATGCGGCGTAAGCCGATAAGTCTATCGATAATATATAATATAGACGCCGAAAACATCTGGAGAGAGCGCGCTAAAATTGTATAATTGTTTAATTAATAGCTTACTTGCAAATTCTTTAAATTGTAGAGAACTGTAATTCCCTTCTAGTTCTCAAGTATTGATATATTGTAAGGAATAGGAAAATGGATCAGGATCAGTCAAAGCAAACGCCTCGGGACTTTCATGACACTGATGGCATGTGCACTTCGTCCATCAAGGAAATTACTCTGATTGAAACTATGACTAGTTTTCTGGCCGAAAACGGAGCTGCTGAAGTAGATCCTAGGATCTTGAAAACTTTGGCTGAGGCGCTGTCCAAACGCATAGACACAACAGATGAGTGAGTACTGTTTAAGATCTTTCTTATTGTGCCCTTTTCATTCCAATGTACGCATGTATGTATGTACAGATGTATGTATGTATGTGTGCACTACGGCAGCGCCTTTGAAGTTTGCTTGGTAATGCACTTTCGCAAGTGCATCGTGTACCTTGGCTGGCATCCAAAAAACTAAATTTATATTAATAAACACAGATTCGTTAGCTCATTTCTATGCTTTCAAAAAACGCACAGACTGTTATAAATACTTATGCTGATATTCATCCATCCGAATCGTAGCGAAAAGTGCATAAATGACATGACATCAAAAGATCGCAATCAATTAGCAGCAGGGCATACTCTCTCTCTCCCTCTCTCTCTCTCTCTCAGCTCGCTCGCAGGTTCAATTTGCTTGGGTTAACTCCCCCAGCTCTACGTATGTACATATGTATGTGTGCATGTGATGTAAGTACATAACCCACTCCATTTAGCGCGAGAGAGAAACAAGGGCACGAGCCATATGGTGGGTGAGAGTTGCACAGCTCTCCGGAAAACATGAGAAGCACATCTGTCGCACATTTGTTTGTGTGAGCGTTTGTGCCGTGGTGAGAGCGCGTTTTCCTTGCGGGAGCGTACGCCATACGGATGATGCTGCTTGCTGTCCGTTGACGCTGCTGGGTTTTTCTCTCGTTATCTTGATGCGCATTTTCAGTTCTGTTCTGACTGTCGGTTTAATTAGACATTAAATGAAGAACAATAATTTGAATACTCGTATTTTGCTTCGTTTGTTGTGATTGTGATTCGCCTCATGACTATCAGTTTTTTTTTGTATTTATTTAAACAATACATATGTACATACAGCATAATATTTAAATAACGTTGCGGGTCGCGCAAAAGTAAATAAATACGCGCACATATATACGTATATATCAATGTGCACATCTACAACCATAGTGAGAATTATAACTGTAAACTTGTGACTTTTCATCGAATGAACTCGATGAATGCTCTTGATTAGGACAAACGGTGTAAAAGAAACAATATTCTTATATAAAATGTATGTGTGTGTGTGTGTCTCTCTGTGTGTGTGTGTACGGTTACGCGCCTCATTTTGTTGTTGATTTCCTTTGTTGTTGTTGTTGATGCTGTGTCTAAATATAGTACGTAGTGGAAAATATATATGTATGTATGTATTTGTTGGATAAAATACTATTTATGAGTGCGCATTGCATTAAAGATATTCATTTCAAACGATAAGAACACGTACATACAAACAGATCCATATATATAATGTTTGTATGTATGTGAACGTATGTTTGTGTGCACATTAGGATGCTTTCCTTTGTTAGGCAGTTACCCCTAGATTGTTCCTCTTATAACGGAACGTTAAAGCACCACCGCATTACGGTGCTTGTAGTACAGTTGTTTTTGTTTTTGTTGCATTTTTCTTTTAACTGCCCCTTTTATCGTAGCCATTAACATCCGTTTTCTTTCAGTGCACTCAGTGCACTCATTTTAAATGCATATTCAGTTTAGTTTTGAAAAGATGCCTTCATTTATGGGCAAGCGTATTGAGCAAGTATCTTGTTTACGTTTTTACGCTTTTGTTTTTGTTTTCCCCCAACTGATTGGGGCTGTGTTTTTACTATTGAGAGACAACAACATTCCCAGCGTATGTGGCGCCAATACTATATTGTATATTGTTGTTAATTAATCAGTTTCATGGCCTTAGTAAAATGCTGTAAATTAGGCGTTGAAATTTCGAATCCTAGACATACAGTGGCTCACAGCTTATTTGACTTACTGCTTTCTTAGATATGATTGTTTTT
>JBAMBJ010001480.1:0-18383 GCA_037043495.1 Drosophila recens | reverse complement strand
CACGCCTACTTACGCCCACAGTTGCAATTAATCGTAGAGCTGTTGCTGTTGTTGCTGTTGTTGCTGTTGTTAATTAACCCACAAATGTATATGCATACGTATCGTTGTCTCAGTCTAACCAAAAGGGAACATGCCATTATCATCGTAAATTCACTTTCAACTAACCCCCCTCTATCTATCTCTCTTTCTATCTATCTATCTATCTATCTATCTATTAGAGGTCTGCACGGCTAAATTCAAACTTGAGCGTCTCTGAGTACTCGTGAGTTTAATTCAGTTCTCTGAGTGGAATAAATTCAAAGATACGGTTCTCACGATTGAATACTCATTTTTGAAATTAATTTGAGTACTCATATGAACTGCATCGAGTGAACCAGAAACGAATGAAATGAATGAAGCAAAGATTTTCAGAGTACTCAGAATACAACATATATTTTTCTTATAATTTATATTATATGTTACAGTTAATATTGTTTCTCACAAAATTGGATATCAGAAACTTTGGGGCATTGAATTGTTTTCGTAACTAGATTTTTAATTTAAATTAAAAGAAACTAAAATTACGGCACTTATCCCCCACTCGTTTTTTCAGTTATTTCGTCATTCAATTCAGTCTGCCTTTTTTGAATGTGAAGTTTTCGGTTTCAATTCATACATTCAATTCACTCAATTCATTGGATGACGCAGCCGAACTCATTCAATTCAGTTGGGCATGAATGTCTCATTTGAATGCAGCCATGTCGACCTCTACTATCTATCTACCTATCTATCTATCTCTGTCTGTTGTGACTGTCTTTCAATTAATTTGTTGTTCTTGTATTTGCTTTGATTTTAATTTCAAGTCAATGCCAATCTATGTGCGTTCTTTGCTAGTATGTATCTATGTATGTATTGTTGTTTGGCTTCCATTCTTGTTTATTAGTTTACCACACCCCACACACACACACACTCACAACCACACATATATTGAGAAAGACACACGCATGTAGACTGCATAGCATGCAGCGCACATGATCCTTGCACTGAGGCATGCGGTAGTTTCCCCTTTTCCATTTGCCACAGCCTTTTATCTTTTTCTAATCTTTTGCTTGCCACTTGCAGCGCCGGAGAATTCAACATGGAGGAGGAGAACTTTGCCCAACGCGATCATCACATCATTGTCGAGGTGTTAATCTCCTCCTGGTATGCTCTGCTGGCCAACACGGATCTCATTTGCTACATCGTCGTTTTCATCAATCAGGCAAGTCACAGCTGAATCATTCGATCAAAGGGAATCCTTAATTCATCTTTTCCTCGTTCATCTTTTGTAGGTGGTCAATGCCAGTCTCATCTCGTTGCCGCTGCCCCTGATGGTCTTCCTCTGGGGCACACTATCCCTGCCTCGTCCAACGAAAACCTTTTGGGTCACATTGATTGCCTACACGCAGGCCATTGTGCTGATCAAGTGCATCTTTCAGTTTAAATTGATTTGGGCCAACTATCACAGTTTGCCCAATCAACCGTTGGCTCCCGCCAAGATCTTTGGCGTCGAGATGAAGACACACTATGCGGTCTATGATTTGATATTGCTGCTGGTGCTCTTTCTGCATCGTTATCTGCTCAAGTCGCAGGGTCTGTGGAAGTCGGGATACAAGGATGTGGATCAACAGTTCACCAAACCCACGGCCAGCATGTAAGTGGAGCACATGTCTATATTGAATGTAATAAGGAGAAGATGGCGAGGCAGGACCCCAATAAGTATAAAATATATATAATCAGGATAAATATCAAAAGCACAATAAAAGCTAATCACACTCAATACTCGTAGTATCCCTGCGGACATCAGTTTTTTTATTCAGGGTTTTAAAAAACCCCAATATTCACACATCTTTTGAGAGCATTTTCTTCCCTTTATCATTATCAAGTATGCCACTAAATCGCATCAGGATCTTTTTTTTTTTTTTTTTTTCGTAAAAAATTTGTATATTTTATTTAAACAGGTTTTCTGCTACCTTTAGTGGCAACTTAATCTAGTTTTACATACGCATCAGGATCGAAAAAATTTAACAAAAGTAATGTCTGTTTTAAGTTGGTAGTAGAAATATATTCGCCTAAATGTATGCAGTAATTTTTAATTCTATAAATTAATATTATTTTAAATTAAGTCTTGTCGTCCATCATAACTTACTTTCTGTTTAAACTTTTAGTGACGATCGCGAAGATAGCGACAATCTCTCCCAGCCGGATTCACGTCAGCTCACCGAGGATGCAGCACAGAAGTTGAGTCTGCAAGTTAGCCAGGTCTCGTTGCCTGGATCGCCGGAGTACAGCAAGTCAGCCATCAATCAATTGGAGTAAGTAAACTGCTTTTGTGAATCCATTAGGATAACTTTATTCATCTTTATCTTTAATTGCTTTGCAGACGCACCAAGTACACATCGTCGCTGCACAAGTTCTTCTTCAGTCTGGTGCACAAATCCCGCCTGGCCACCGATGTCTATGCGCTGATGTTCCTCTGTGACTTTGTCAACTTCTTTGTGCTGCTTTTTGGCTTCACGGCGTTTGGCGTAAGTAAAGATATTGAATATAATATACAGTTCCCTATTTAATATTCAATAATTCCATTTCTAGACCCAACAAACAGAGAGTGATGGCGGCGTGCAAACATATCTGGCAGAGAATAAGGTGCCCGTGCCCTTCCTGATCATGTTGCTTGTGCAGTTCCTTCTCATTGTCATCGATCGTGCGCTGTATCTGCGCAAAGCGCTCGTCAACAAGATCATATTCCACTTCTTCTCGGTGATTGGCATACACATCTGGATGTTCTTTGTGGTGCCCGTGGTTACGGAGAGAACCTTTAATTCCCTGGCACCTCCAATTATATTCTACGTCATCAAGTGCTTCTATATGCTGTTGAGCTCGTATCAAATCAAATCGGGCTATCCGAAGCGCATTCTGGGCAACTTCTTCACCAAGGGCTTCTCGATGGTCAATATGATTGCCTTTAAGGTTTACATGCAAATACCGTTCCTCTATGAGCTGCGCACGATCCTCGATTGGGTGTGCATCGATAGCACCATGACCATCTTTGACTGGCTGAAGATGGAGGACATTTTCTCAAACATTTATCTGATACGCTGCACACGACAATCGGAAACCGATTTTCCAGCGATGCGCGCGCAGAAAAAGGCTGCGATATCCAAGCTCATTATGGGTGGCACAGTTGTCCTGCTGATTGTGATTTGCATTTGGGGACCGCTCTGTCTGTTTGCACTTGGCAATGCCGTGGGCACATCCAATGTGCCCTATCAGGTATCATTGTCCATACGGATCGGACCCTACGAGCCCATCTATACGACCAACAACTATGACAGCATTTTCGAGATCGACTCCAAGATGTACGGCCAGATGACGAGTGCCTTTTTCAAGAATAACAAGAAGGAGGCGCTGACCTTCATAGCCGGCTACGATCCCACGGATGTGGCGGCTGTCAAGCTGGCCGGGAACTCGCCCTCGCTGTGGAACATTGCGCCGCCGGACAAGCAGCGCTTAACCAACGATCTGCGGAATAGTAAGTTATCTTATGCCGGCGAGAAACACAACTAATTACTTCTTAATCCTTGCAGATCATACGTTAATTGCCCGCTTCTCCTATTCACTGACTCGCAAGGCGCCGGCAAAGGGTCTCAAGGAGAATGTAGGCGATGAACATATTATAAAGCTGGATGAATCATTTGAAGGACGCGCTGCGCTCATCAACATGTTGAACGAGACGCTGGATGAACTGGAGGGAAGTGAAGGCAATGGCACCACAACCACTGGCACCAGACCACCTGACCCCACACCCACTGGCACCACACCCATTGGCCCCACACCCACTGTTCCCACACGCACTGGCAATAGCACAAAGGAGGTGGTTGTGGTGCTGCCGAATATGATACCCAAGTTCATCAAGGTGCTCAACTCGGGTGATGCATTTGTGGTCACCGTGCTGAGCGGCAAGGAGCAGGAATATCGACCGCTGATCATTAAAATGCATCGCGACAATGCGACCAATGGACTGTGGTGGGAGATACGCGATTATTGCAACGACTCCTTTTACAATACCACGTTGAAGGACTTGCCTTACAGTGACTGTAACTCCGGCATTGTCATGTACACTTTCAATGACAAAAAGTTCCCCTCCACCTTCAGTTTCCTCACAGCCGGCGGGTGAGCTTTGACTCCTTTTTAATCTCAACTTATGTTTAATGTTTAAACTTAATTCTTTATAGCATCATTGGTCTTTATACAACGTTTGTGTTATTGGCCTCGCGTTTCATGAAATCCTTTATTGGTGGCCAGAATCGCAAGATCATGTTTGAGGATTTGCCCTACGTAGACAGAGTGCTGCAACTGTGTCTGGACATCTATTTGGTAAGTGTAAAATATTCTAATTAAGCGAGCCTTAACTACTATAAGAATTTGTTTTATTTACTGGAGCCAATCAACCAAAACGACCAAATTTAATTGAATTTGTGTAATTTTTTAAACTTTAATACATTTAATCTTGTTTCTTTTTAGGTGCGTGAGGCATTGGAATTCGCTTTGGAGGAGGATCTATTTGCCAAGTTGCTCTTCCTGTATCGCTCGCCGGAAACGTTGATCAAGTGGACGCGTCCCAAGGAGGAATATCTGGATGATGATGGCGACACCGACTCGATACCCAGTCGGATGAGTGTACGTCGTCCCGAGCAGCTACAGCATCAACAGCATCAATATCAACAGCAACAACAACAATAACATAGGTCAAATAAGTAATTTAATTATTTGAGTTAATTAGGAATTCGATTACGTATTTAGTACGTATAATTGCGTTAACGTAGGTTTCATAGTCTTTTTTAAATTTTTACAGCAATTAGTTAGAAATGAGAAAAAGAAAACAACAAAATATGGATAAACGATAATTCGAAAATGGAAAAACTGAATCACAAAAAGATAAATAATAATTAATACAGCATCCCAACTAAGAAACAAACAAACACTTACAATTACAATAATAATTGTGTAGTTAAATTATGTCAAGTACTGCCGCAATGTGAAAACTATGTTAAAGTCGATGAGAAATTTGTACACCAACTAATTATAACTAGTGCATGTCTTAAGTATAGCAATTGTAACTAATTAATTAAGTGAATTGTAAGCGAAAAGTGTTGCTGTTTAATTAGTTTAATTGTAATTGCCTAAACGATTAAAATGGAATTATTTGCCTAAGTTATTAACTAAGTCATACTTATATATGTATGTGTGTATAAAATTAATAATACTTATTGTTATAATTATAATAATAATAATGAGAACTCATATTCAGGGATTTTTAGCATTTTACAAAACTTAATTGTAAATCAATTAATAACTGAATAACAACTTCAAGTAAAAACTTAAACTACGCATGAAGCATTCAACTTATTAAACTAAATAAGTTCAATCAATAATAAATGTTTTATATTAATAATAATATTTATTAATAATATATATATATGTATGTATTTCATGTCGTGTGCGCAAGCTTCAGATTTTTTACAAAAATATTTTTGTTGCCTTAGAAAAGAAAACTACAATAATTAAATTGATATTATGTATGCATATGTTGGAAATGTTTGTTATATAGATTATGGTAGTATATATATATTGTGGAATGTGCGTATATGTTGCATGCGTGTTTATATAAAGCGTTGAATTTATTTATAGGCATATCACATTAGCATATTTTTGTATATCGAATGCAAATTGTATCATTTGCTTAATGGATAAGCGGCAATTTCATATCAAAATGCAATAATTAAAAGGCTTACAACGCGTTCTGCTTAATCAAAAATTGAAATGTCAACATCAAATACGCCCTGCGTATACTTAATATGTATCTCGAATGGGCAATCTCCAATTAGCATTAGATTGAACACACACACACTCTAAAAAAAACACACACGCCAACTAACAACATTATGTGCTATTTTATACATATTTAAATGAATTAATAAACTGAAAATCAACTAATTTTTGTACCAAGAAGCGAACAATATAATCATAAACGTTAACATATATTTAACTACAAAAAAAATGTACCTATTTTTAGTGTTTAATATTAAAAAATTAGCTTAAAAAAAAAATCAAAATACTTACTATGATTACAAATAGAGATTCAAAATTTATTGTATTAAAATGGTAAATACAATTGCATTATTTTGGGATCTGTTGGGAACGTAAGAAAGACAACTGATGAAATATTTTAAAAAGTTTGCTGAGAATTATTTTTATGGCCTTCTCTTGAGTATTAAACTCTTACATCAGCTCATTAAGCTGAGTGTTCCTATATCCTGTATTAGAATAACAATCTTCCGTGACTTCAGCTCCTCCATTAATCCATCAATCTGAAAACTACACAAATCTAAAAAGTAACCACTCGAGTAAACTATTAATTTGAACGCAATATATTTTTAATATATATTTTTTTAATTCTTACTGCTTAAAAAATACCAAAAATATAAATTTAAAATAAGTACGTGTAGCTTAATCTCCAGGATGAACCCAATCAAGTAATGCGCGTCGAACAATTGCGATAGTGCGTAAACTTGCTCTCTGTACTGTCCAGACTGGAGGCGCTCTCGTTGCTCTGCTGACGACAAAACTTGACCGCTGGATAAACCTCTTCCCAGTGGGATTCACTGCGACTGAGAACGCCACGTCGACGTGGAGTCGTATAGGAGCTCTCCTGCCGCTGGGCATCCGTCTGTGTGGCGTTGAAGGTGTTGGCGCCAACAGCTGGTAATGGATTGTTTAGCATCTGTGTTACGCTTTTGGATAGTCTGATGGATTGTATGCGATTGTATCCACTATTTGTAGGCTTGTAGCGTTCCAGTTTATGCGTTAAGCGCTTCATTTCATTGCTCATCCACTCGGGTGCTCGCATTCCGTCTGTTTGAACTGTTTGAAACGTAGTAAACCGAGTGAGGAGCAAACAATGGGCTTTTATAGGTGTGCAGGTGATATAATAATCGATATGCCTTGGTTTGTCTTGGTTTGGCATTGCGTAAAGCGAGTTCAACAATATATTGCAGGGGTTTCCCACCCCCATAACGACATTGACCTATAATCTAAGCATTGACAGTGGTTGTAACCAATTTGTTGTTTGCAACAAAGTATATATTGTAATACAATAGTATATAACATTTAATTAACAACTAAGGCAAGGACAAGAAGAGAAGAGTAAACATACAATAAAGATTAGTTAGAAGAGGCTACAAATTCGAGCTGCTTTGGATAGTTCAGTTAGTTTATGTTTATCGATGGTGGGTCAACAACGAGGATATGCCAGACTGTGCTATGTACATCGGCTGAAAGCAATGAATGTTCCGCCCTAGGACACCTTGCAATTGTCATCATGCAAACGGTCGCCATCGAGCTGCACATCATCCTCGGCGGTGGAGAAGATGCCGCCCTGCAGCACTTTGTTAACGGCAGCACGTGCCAAATACCCAGTAGTTTCCGAGTAGGGCAACGAATAGAAGGCTGTCAAATCCTCCTGCTTGTGGTCCGTTGTCAGCGGCTGTTGCTCTATATTGTTATCCTTGCAGTACATGGCAAAGGCTTCCGCAATTATGCCATCCAAGTCGAGCGCCTGTTTAAAGTGCAGCTCGGGATTGCTAAATGATACATATAATTAATTATAAGCATGTATCTTCTTAAACCATGGCAGACTCACCGATTTAAAATGGTGGCCACAATGCAGAGCAGCTCCACTGTAATCTGTCTTCTTTCGGGCCGATCAATGCAAATGAGCGTCTCCTCCACGAGCAAATTGAATGACAATTCGCCGCGACTCATGCTTGTCAGTGTGGGCGTGGCAGGCAGATGACGACCCTGCGTCAAGATGCCCTGCGGCGTGCGTTGAAGAATCTCCCAGATCTTGTTGTAAAAGTGCTTGGGCACGCGGCACAAACATCCCTCCAGCTGGCGGCGTTGCAGGGTGGTCAATCTAATGGGAATAAATGATGTGATAAGGGAATAAAGATGTATTATTGGCACTTACTTCTCCTCCACGGCCCACTCGCTGACCGTGAGCACCTTCTGCAGCAGAATGCGCACTTGGAACGGCGACAGATTGTCCACATCGATGCTCTGTTGTCCCGAGATTTGCAGATAGATGCGCATGGCTTCGAGTACCCAGCCAATGCGAATCTTCAATATGCCACGGAACATGGACGGATTGGTGGCAATGAGACGACCACAATATAAAACCACCTCCTGTTGCAGCACAGCCTGGATGACATTGTACGGCTGCACGCTGGTGTACATGACATTCTGAATCTCAGCCGGCGTCATTGGTTTATCGAAGACTGTTTCCTTTTGGCCGATGATGCCAACGGTTAGTTCCTTGCCATTGACCAGCACAGTGGTAATAAACGGACTGATCGAGTCCACAATGTGATGCAACAACGAGGAGCAATAGCGCACGGCGCGCCAATAACGCAAGGAACCAGCACGATGATAAAGCTGCGTCAGAGCCGTGCTTACATTGAGACCATTCACCTCATAGTGTGGACCCTCACGATTCAGCAGGATGCCCCACAGCTGGCAGAGGCAATAGATGGAGTCGGTGTTGCGCAGGGCATGGATAATGTCCGGCGTGGGTTTGCTATCATAATGCTGTTAAAAATATATAAAGAAGTAAGTTTATATTGAAGAGAGGAAATCTATTGTCTGACTTACCGCGACGGAAACCTTCTCCTCGACATAGGTCAGCGCCTTGGGCACATCTGTCAGCGATTGATAGCCAATATACTCGTGATTGATTTGGGAGAATGCATTCTCATTGTCGGTCAGATCGCTTTGGTTCATGAAATCCAAGTGCTCGATGCAGGAGCTGCTGATGAGATTCTGCAGACGGCCAATGCGCACCTTCATGCCATCGCAATAGCCCTTCTTCAGCATGGCCAGCAGATCCAGCATCTCCTTGAACTGCGGATCACGCATGTGCTCCTCTCGAATCAGCAGACAAACTGTCGGTCTGCCCGATAGCCTCCAATATTTGCCCACAAATTGCAGCTCCGTCTTGATGTCGTCAATAAGCAATGCCATATCACGGTACAAATAAAAGTCGGAGACCTCAAAGATCAGCGGATAACAGAGCACGGTCATGCCACAGATGCGATAGACTTTGCTGGTGCCCAACGAACCAACTGGACGGGATGGACGACCCGATAGTCCAACCTTGCTATTGACACCCAGATGCTGATAGACTTTGATGAGCTCAGTGGAGCTCCAAATCTGCACGGGTTCCACCTGAGAAAAAGGTAAAATTTAATAAGTTACGAGCAATAACAGAATATTGATATTTGTATATGTATATGTAATTACTAGGGAATGCAAATAATAGTTATAAGTTTAAAAAAATAAGAGTTATTGGCTGATTTTTATAAAAAAAATTATTTTATATTATTAAAATTAATTAAAATGATAAAAATAAAAAACAATTACTGTTTTCAAATTTTCTATAAAAATGTAGCCCTAACTTTTATTTCCAATTTTTAGATTTGTTTTCTATTTATTTAATTTGAGAAGCATGTTTAAGTCAGTAATTTCTGAAAGGTATTAATGCGTAGATCATATATATAGGTCTATATATGATGTGGCTTCTTTGGTTCAAAAGATAATTCAATTCAATTTTTGTTTCAATTTTTAGTTTCAAATTTTTTAATTGTCTATTTTGCCCACTCTTCTAGGAGACTTTTAAGTGCTTCAATTTTTTTAAACTCATAATTATTATATGCAGTCCCTGGTAATTACTCACCTCATGTGGCGTCTGAGTCTGAATGCCATAGGTGGCCATCATGGCCTGCAGTCGCATGGACTCGGCAATCAGCACAATTTGCACCACTAAATCCGTGGCCGTACCCTGTAAGGATGCACGTATAATCATTAGTATTTGTTCTAAAAAAAACAAGTTAAGATAACAGTTTAAAAAGTTAGAAAATGCAAACAGCCAGTTAAATACACTTGAATTGTCATCGAGATGACAAGAACTAATCAAATGCCAAAATGCAAAAACAATTTAAGAATAAAGGATGCTAGCAAAAGGAAGTGAGATAGAGGAAAGAGGTGGGAATGTGTAACATACAAGATCAATATTTGTTAAAGAGGAGGACTTCACCCATGCTGGACATAAAAATTTTTAAAAATACAGAGAAATAATAAGCTTTAACAATTTACATAATTAAATTTTTTAGTCAAATTCAGGCACTTTAAATATTTAAGCAACTTAGTTGAGTATAAAAAAATTTAAAATAATTGTTGAATGTGAATTTTGAATTTCTTTTCCATTTAGCTGCCAATTTGTTGCCTATACAACGCATAAATATTATTTATTAACCCAATCCCTTATTACCTTCTTGGCATCCAGTATTAAAGGTATGCGTGGTCTCTATATTCATTTGTTTTTTTTTTATGTTTTTAGTAGAGAATAACATTTAACAATTGGCGATTAATTAGTAGAAATATTTGTTGGGTCGCACTAGTTGATAGTATGTTGTTTAAGCGCTGCTGCCCCGCAATTTATATATGTATATATTTAAATTTAGAAAATAATAATAATAATTACTATCCATAACGTGCTTGCTTGTGGATGTTAGCTACAATCGGTTAACAAGAATAAGCAAGCCAAAAAGAAAAGTTTAATAAACTGAAAACTACGTGGAATTAAGCCAACATCTGGTAGTGATCCATTACTTACAGTGCCCGGTTTAGCCTATGTTTATAGAGCGTGTGTAGGAACAAAATATGCAGTAGATTTACAGACAAGAAACAGTACCGAAAAGAGTAAAGAAAAAACTTTTGATTTAGACACAGGAAATAAATAAGCAACAATTTGTTTGCGCTTTTTTTACACTATATACAATTTAAACGATAAACACAGCAATGATATAATTTATAATAATTTGAAACTAATTAATAAATTAAATTTATTTGTATTTATGTATTTGTGTGGGTGTGTTACCCAGCAGGAACTTATGGAACTTATTCTGAAACTGCTTTTAGAATTAGAAATGAGGTGGACATCTCTGGCAATTGGTGCAATAATAACATAAACAAGTATTTCTTAAATAAAATTCTTGTTAACAACTATCGTCATGTCAAGTGTCTGAAAAGGTAAGTTACTATTTCAGCAGTTACTGATATCTTAACATATATTTATACTCAGCTCAACATTTATTCGAACACTCTTTTTTTTACTTTAACAGCTATTGTAAGTCAAGTCTTCATATTTAAAAAATATATTTAGAAAGGTCATTTAAATTCCGTTTGAATGATGCAAAACTTTCCCATTAGTACCCATTAAGATTTTCGAATTTTTGTATACATCTACTTTTCAACTTTTTTCCTCGATTATTTTGAAAAAATGTTTTGATGCAGAAAAATTTTCCATGACTGCAAAAAAAAATATTAAAAAATCTTTTCCCTAGTATTTTTTATAATTTTTTGAAAATTGATAAAAATTACTATTTTAACCCATTTTTCCTCTTTTTTTGTACAAAAAGTGGCGCTAAGCAAATTGTTTACTTTGTTTCCTTTTCTGTAAGATCTAAAAATTTTTTTTACGCTTGCTGATAATTCCTGCTGGGATAAATTTAAATAGTGTCACATCGATATATGTATGTGTGTGTGTGCGTGTGTGTGTGTCGCCAAATAATAATTAAAGTTTTCATTACAACAGTGTTCTAATGTGCAAAACATCTAAAAACAAAGCATATTTAAAAAAAAATAAGGAAATAATTTTGAAAATGATATATAATCATATTGAGTACGAATTTGATTAGGAATATCGACTACTTACTTTGTTCTTATCATCAAGAGCTTTGCCCTGTTAACAATTTTGTAAGCCAACCGATTAAGATATGTTTAGGTTTTGGTTTTGTTTGGTTTGTTTATGGATGGTGGATTTTGTATACAGTAGTAGGAGGTAGTAGTATACGATGGTAGGAATATTTTGTAAAACCCTTTTACAAGTTCACAGTAGTCTGCGAGGTCATCAACGCTTTGGGTTGCCAAAGACGAATAAGTTTTCTGGTTTGTCTGCTGTAAGAAGAGCTTAACACTCTCCATTTTTCTCACCTCCAGCTCAAAGGATCGTTCTCATCGAAGGGCGGGCCGCGCACCCAGAATCCCTATTCCCGGGGCAACATTTGCCTGAACTGTTGCCACATATTGTGCGGTCCCATGACGCCCTCGCTGATTGACAGGTAAAGTTCCCATCTAAACGTTTCACATGCCATCTGTTAACCACAATTCTCTGTTGTCTCTGGCAGACGCGGCATTGCCACGGACGAGTACATCCAGCAGATGCATCATTCCAGCTCGCGGCATGCTCTGAGCGACGTCATTAGTGCATCGCAAATGGTGACCACGGCACAGCCCATGCTGGGTGGTGCCATGGGTGTCATTGGTGGCATCAGTGGTGCGGGTGGTGGCGTCAGCATTGGCGGTGCGGGCGCTGAATTGAAGCCGCGCTTTTATGACGAGGTAAGCGAGCAAATCCGAAGCACCTTCTATTTCACAATACAGTACATTCAATCCATATAATCTAAATGTCTCGGCACAGTTGCTTGCTTCAAAGATCTCTGTAAAATTCTCTCTCTCAATCTCTCTATCTCTGTCTATCTCTCGTACGATAAACTTATCTCTATATATAAATGCACCTGATTTTTGACGCTCTGTATTTTTTTCTACCTCTTCTATTTTTGGTTTTTGATCAATATTCTGTTTTGGTAACGACTCACAACAACAACAAACACGAACAACAATCAACAATCAACAATCACATGTATCATCAATATACATATATAATCACTTTGACCAACAAGTCCAATCCCTCCTCCTCGACACTGGAGAGCAACGGGGTGGCAACGGCAGCAACAGGAGCCGCCAACGGTCATGGTCACGGGAACGGGAGTGGCTTCGACCGAGACCGACCACCCAGCTATGATATGCTCCAGAATGGTAAGTCCAAGTCCCGCAGGCAGCAGCACCAACGGTGCTCGCTGCAGACACTGTTGCCAGCCAGCGCACAGCAGCAGTTTAAGGCCAACAAACACAAACAACTCAAACACCAAACCACACAATACCATCACCATCAACATCAACAACAACAACTGCAACAGCAGCAACAGTCGCTGCTGAAGCAACAGTTGCTGGCTGCCGAGTTGCAACAACAACAAGAGGCACTTGCCAGTGGCATGGCCACGCCCTCATCCGTGCAACGTTCGCCGGCCACTTCCTCATATCGCCTGAACCTAAAGCGTTCGTTGCACTTGCCACTGACGCCGTCGTACGATGCGAGAAACTCGCCGCTGCCGCTGTTGCATCATCACATGCACTCGCAGCAGACAACGGCCATTGGCAGCGTCTCGGCAGCAGCAGCTGCAGCAGCAGCAGCTGCAGCAGCAGCAGCAACAACCGGAACTGCGAGTGGAACTGGCAGTGGAAGTGGCGGTGGCTGTGGTTCCTCCTCCTCGGCAACGACGACAGCGCCCACATCCACATCGATAGGCACAGCGCCGCCGGCGCTGGCACCGCGACGCCCCGCGACGCTGCAGTTGCAGCTGCAGGGCAGCGCGGCGATCTCGGCCAGCCAGACGACAGTGACCACGATACAGACGCTGGCACCACAGGCGCCAGCACCGAGCGACTTCAAATACTATTCGCCCCAGCAGCGACACACCAACTATCCATTCCCCAAGTCGGCGAGGAGCATGCGGCGTCAATCGACGCAGTCGGTGGACTCGTCGAAGGTCAACATTGCCGGCTATCATCCGCTGCCGATGCGGAAGCCCTACAAGCACCAGGAGGTGATGTTCGAGCTGAAGTCGCCGACAAATCGGTTGACCATTCGCGAATGTGATTTTGGCGGTGGCGGCGAACCCTGCGACGACGATCAGTCGATCAAGGACAGCCAGATCTTTCGTGTTAGTAAACGAAATCTTTATATGAATCACCGGTCGCCGTGGAAGGAGCGCGATCGTTACTCCAATCTCTATGAGTACTCTTTCAACATCGATCTCAATTCGATTATCGAGGATGCCGCGGGCAGCGATTCGTCCTAGTACGCAGCTCGTTGTTCCCCTAAAAATATTAATGCAAATAATGCAAACACTGCCACCACTCACATTGACCACATTGATTGGTTGCTTACGAAAAAACTAAGCTCGAAACGACTTCAAACCCTCATTGGGAACTTGGCTCATTGCCTTCTATTCCTAATGCTGCCCTCGGGAACGGGCTCGGGCTAAAAAAAAGCAGGCTTAAAATTTACAATTGTCTGAATGAAATAATTAATTATTTAATGATTTGTTTTTATCATGGCTGTAAACCTGCTCTGAATTGGATTCCCTTTTAAAAAACGGATATATTTTTATGTTAAGTACATTTGGCACAATAAAGGTAATTTTCTAATCGCTGCGAAACCTCTTAAAAAATAAATATATATTTTATTAAAAAGAGGGTTTTTAACTTTGAAACTTTAATGTAAAATGTCCAAAACAACCATGCAAAACACAAAAAAAAACATGAAAATAGTGAATTTTTCATTAAAATTTCAAAATTCAATTTAAAAAAAATAGAAAAGACCCCTAAAAATTCGTTCACCTAAATGCATCATAAAATGCCCTCTTTTTAATAAAATATATTTTTTTTAAGAGTTTCCGCAGCGATAAGGAAATTACCAATTACCAATAAATAATTGTATAGACTTAAAAAGTCAAATAGAAATTTAAAATAATTGAGTAAAACAAAAAAATTATTTTTTTTTATAAAATAAAACCAAAATTTTTACGGTTTGCAGTCTTGAAATTTATAACTACACAATTGGCTTCCGTGACGCGCTTTTTAGGGTAGCTCCTTATTCGTAGAGTATTTGCTTTTAAGTTTTGCACGCGTAGTTGCAGCAGAAAGTATCGCGAGTTTGGCTTATGATTAAAATTAATTAAATTGTGAAACCCTTGTATTTAGATCCCGATCTTCCCCTGCCTAACGTAAATTTATTGCAAAAAAATCTTGGTTCATACAAACTTTTGCGTTTATTATGCACCCTAAATCGTAGGCAAGATCCACGCTGTCGCACCGCCGCCATTTGTGATGCGAGCGGAGCGTCAGTGTGGCCAAATATTTTTCAGTTGTCGCAGCAACACACACACACACACACACTTGTGCATAATATACTATACTATTTAAACGTTGAAAGTCCATATCCCGACGCCGCCACCTCCAATAGCGAATAGACCAAACCAAACCAAAGTAAATTTAATATGAGAGCAAAAGCATTGCCAAGACACTTGCATGTTGAGCTTGGTTCGTAGTGAATTGAGTCTTTTTTGTTCATTTGTATTCAATATGTGTATTTAGCCCTTGATTTTTTCCGGCAGTCACTTGTGCAATTTCGTTGAAATTTAATTTGTAAGGTTTCAATAAAAGAAAAGAAACATTCACACACAGACAGAAATTAAGAAGTTAGCTAACAATTAATTAAATAGCCAAACAACTGCCATTTATCGACAACAACATGTTAAAAAGATAATAAACATTTTGTTTAAAATATTTTAATTTTGTCTTTTTTACAAAATCGAAGTCGAAACGAAATACAAATGTTGAAAATTCAATAAGAATTTGATATCAATTTTAATAGATATGTAATTTTAATAAATAATAAACAAAGCAAGTTTAGTAACACATACTAACTAACCAGTTGCATTCTAAGACAAGAAATTGGATATTTATTAGGTAACAAATTGCCAAGTGACTGCAAATATGTCAAAATAAAAAAAAGATGAGATATGTTAAAAGTGAGAGACAACTATTTATACATCAACAAATAAAAATTAGTTGTAAATGTTAAAAGAGCTAACCCAAAACTGGCCTGATCGAAATGCCAATGGGACGCATTGAATTTTAAGTGAAATGATAATTACTTAATTAGAACAATAAGTCAGCTTACTGTAAATGGCACACTGGCAGCATTAGCTTGTGCCCAGTCTTAAAGGCTATAAATGTTAACCATTAAATATACATATATTAAGATATATCTATATATTATATATACATAAATGAGTTCCTTTTAGCAATGGAAATGTTATGAAATGAATGCATACGTCTTGATAAAAAAAATAATGGTATACAGTTAGTGAAGTAATTGTTTTGACATAGAACAAAATTTACATATATATTAAATTTTCTTAAATTTTTGTATATTATACTTGCTTATGGTTCTTAGAATCAAATTAACAATAGAAAGAATAAGATCTATTTGGTTCATCCTTCTTTTGAATATAAAACGAATGTCAATTCTTTTCTTTGTGAAAATAATTACTTGACAAACTGTATATACACACACACACACAGACAGATAAGCAAAAATATGCGTATAAATAATTATACTTAAATGTTGGCAAATAAAATGTACGCTTTGAAACAAATTGAGATGTTAACGAATTAAAAATAAACTAAGAAACGAATTGTATACATTTAGCAGCGAGTCAGAGAGGGACAGAAATGGTTAACTCCTAGAATACACACACACACACAGACACACTATCCTTGAAGTAAAGATCAAGTATGTACACCCTGATAATGAAACAGAAACACACGTGTAAACACTGTTGCCGAAGTGAAGATCAGATTGAAACAGACCTACACACACATTCACACACACACACATATGCACACAACGGCAGTCGAATTGGGCGCCATTTTGTACAGTTGTGCGCTTCTTCTTCTTCTTCCTGTTCGCTGTCAATCGCCGCCATGTTTGAGTTCCATTTGCGTGATATCATCTCATATCACATGAACTGAAGATTCAGGCGACAAACACAATCCTTCCAATTCTCTCACACACACACACACACGCGCGCGCACACACTAATGCCAAACTCTTTTTTATATCTTTCAAAACAACTTGACTATGGAACAAACCAAACCACAAAAAAACAACCAATTACCATAAACAATTTGTGTCTTGTAATTTATCTAAAAAACTAAACGCAATTGAGTGAAAGCTTTCGTGGGCCGCTTAAAACTAGAGTAAAACATAACTTAAAGCGTTATATGGCTCAATTGGGTGAGTTGTCTCCAAAAAGAAAAACACACACACACAAAAGTAATAATAAATTAATAAATAAAACATATTTAAACGTTTTTGTTGTTGTACACGTAATGTAATGGTAAAAAATTAATTTTCAATTAAAGTATTTTACAAACGCTTACCTTATTTCAAGAGCTAAGATTAATAATTAAAACTATGTACTCTATGTACTTCCACAGTTATTTGATGCGGAACTTAGTTTTTATCGGAATTTCCCAGTATCAGTATCAATATCAATATCATTTCGAAGCTGCCTTTAGTTGCCTTAGCCTTTGTTTCCAAAAAAAAAAACCATTTCTCAAGAATAGTTTATTATTTTGCTTAAAAACAAAACGAATCAAAAGACACCCAGTCATTATAATAAATAAATAAAATAAATATAATTCGTACACTTGAACATTTTGAAAACATCATGGTACATTTTTGGCAATGTTTTTAATTAATTATTATTTGTTGTGCATTGGCAAATTGAAATTTTTAATACCTACTTGTAATTCCAAAATTGTTGAAGCATGTGTTTAAATTGACACCACATTCATTAGACATACTCAAATTGAATTCATTGGATAACAAAAACGACACAAAAACATGAAATCATATCACATAAATATCTATTTTATCATTTGCATTAGCCAAATATTATTTTAAGTGCTTATCGAACTGAATTATGTATTTTCAATTATGTTAATTAGTCGTATTCATTTACAAACGAGTGACAAATGAGTGCTATGTGAGTGCACTCATAAACCCAAATAATGATTATAATTTTAAACACACACATTTCTTTTCAAGTTAAGCCAAGTTCTGTGCATACTTTAATTATATTTGATTGTTAATTTTTAATTTGTCACCTTTTTCAGCATTTACAATTTGTTGCGTATTTAAATAGAAACAATAAAAAACACATCCAAACCACGCCCACAACAACAAAAGAGCAACCTACACCTACAGCAACAACAACAACAAAAATCCCGTACTCGAAATTGAAATACAAATTGAATTTTTAATTAGTTGTCAAATTTGTTGTAATGAGAGTTTTAACATTTTAAATGTTTCACATTAATTATGTATGCAATAATTATTGGAAAATGCAATAAATGTTTTTCACTAATCGTGCGCTTATGTGCACCGCATTTCCACCTCTTTTCTGGCCCTCTCGTTCACAGGTAATTCCAATAGTTTAGCCCAACTCGTTGACAATGAAATTCCATTGGCCCAAATGGACGTTGGGCCGACGTAC